>PVJD01005026.1:0-123373 GCA_004026545.1 Mormoops blainvillei
AAGGAAGGAAGGAAGGAAGGAAGGAAGGAAGGAAGGAAGGAAAGAAGGAAAGAAGGAAAGAAGGAAAAGAAAGAAAAGAAAGAAAAGAAAGAAAAGAAAGAAAAGAAAGAAAAGAAAGAAAAGAAAGAAAAGAAAGAAAAGAAAAGAAAGAAAGAAAGAAAGAAAGAAAGAAAGAAAGAAAGAAAGAAAGAAAGAAAGAAAGAAAGAAAGAAAGAGAGAGAAATCTAGACAGTGGTATTATGACTTGACTTAAGTTACAGATCAAGATCGTGGCAGCACTGGGACTAGATCCTGGTCTTTCAACCTCAAGTTATGTGCTTCTTCCACCATATACCAAACTTTGTTCTCGCCAGAGTGACTCTACCCAACTTGTACTCAATGTATAGTTAACAGAAATATCAGAGCCAAGTGATCCAGTTTATTTCAGGCCAAAACTCACCAATTACAACTGCCCTAACTACTCCCAAATGGCTGAAGTTAGAATACCTGAGATGAAATGAGTGTATGCTTTGAAAGAACTTCAATAGCTCTCAACCATAGTTACACATTATATTTACTTGGGGAAACTTAAAAAAATAATGACGACTAAATCATGCTAGGTCTGCACTGTGGCCTGAGCTTTGGGAATTTAAACATTATCCAGGTGATTCTAATATGCAGCCCAAGTTTAGAACCAACTTTTCATACACTATTTCGTTTGCCTTTAGATGAGGTATCTGAGTCAGGAGGGAAATGAGCCTTGAGTGAATTTGCCTGAGAAAGTGATGAGGAAGAAGTGAAATTTTTTTCTCCCTTTTTGCTCATTATAAACTTTGCTGCTTCATTAATTTTTGTTTTTAACTTAAGATATAAGACCATATTGTTTCTGAGATCAAACAAAATGTATCTATACAGAATCTAAATGTAAACTATACCACCCTGAGTTCTATCCTGTCTTTTTCCTGTCTGTTTTACAGTATCTTTCTTAGTTTCATGTTGTCATTTAGAAAATGAGGGGTTAACATACTTGCCAGGTCTAAGGACACTATGACTATTTTAAATGTTGGCCATGTGACTTTTGCATTATCATATATCCCTGAGAAACTGGAAATCATTTGTTGCAAGATCTTTAACTCATCCTTCTTCCACTAGTAGCTGTTCTCCACTCTTCTCTCATCTTCCTTGTTTCAAAAGTTAACCCCAAGCTAGGAGTTAAAATGCCTGTTTCATCACTATCGCCTCCACCCTAATTTTTCATTGGTATACTTAAGGGAAACACTGAAAGTCAAAGTTATTAACAGCACTGAAAATTATAACTACTGTTCAAACAACTGTTGGATTCAAAGATGATTTTTCTGCCCTGTCCGGTGTGGCTCAGTTGGTTGGAGCAACATTCCATAGACCAAAAAGTCACAGGTTTGATTCCCAGTCAGGGCACATACCCAGGTTGCAGGTTCAATCCCCAGTTGGGGCATGTACGAGAAAGGTGGCCAATCAATATTTCTCTCTCACATTGATGTTTCCCTCTCTTCAAACATGAAAATATGTTCTCGGGTAAGTATTTAAAAAAAACAAAAACAAAAAAGTGCTTTTCTGCAAAAAGCAGGAATAGGGTTTGAAATACAATACAGCCAGGCAGGGAAGAAACCTCCAACATGTGGCTCTATCTCCTCCAACGACATGCTCCGAAACAACTTTCTCCAAGGAGGCAACAGCAGTGGAGAGGCCCACTTAGAATAGTGCTCTTACATCCTACAGTCTTCCCTATGTAGTTCAGATTCTCTAATATACAAAGCAGTATATACACCCTGGGATCTGAAGACAGGCACAGGAAGGGCCGAGAGAACAAAAGTCCTGGAAGTATTAACTTCTGGGAAACATAGTTATTTGTAGCCCAGCCTTAAAATAATCAAAAAACAAATTCTCTTTTTCCAAGTCAAATTATCAGGCCAGAGGAACAGATTTCATCTTCCCCCTCAATCCAGCAGAAGGCAGATAAATGACTGCTAGACAACAGAAAGTATTAAGAAACTATGTGCATCAGTTAATCCTTTAGCTTAATATCTGAAAGGAGAATTCATACAGCTAGCAGGTAGTCACTGATGGAACGTACCTACCTTGTTTATCTGGCAAATGCTAGGCGTGTATGCCCCTCTCTTTATTCAAGGAAGAATAATATAGGGGAGGGATTGAAACACATTCCACAACATGAAAGAGAAATTCTGCATTTGTAATTCAGAAAATAAACCAACTACATTACCCTCAACCTGATAAAACACACTGAAATGACAGGTCAAAGTACACAGGCAGAAATGAAAGAATTAGTTGAGATGCAGGTGGAAATAGGAGAGAGAAAAAAAGGGAAAATTATCAGAAAAGTAAATATGCCAAAGCAGAATTAAAATCGAATAAAGAACAGAAGACTTAATTAGAAATGTGGGAATGACCAAAAACAAAACAAAACAAACAAAAAACCTTCTTCCAGAATGGAGAGGGAAAGGACAGAGTGATGAAAAACTATGAGAGGATTGCTAAAGAAAGAAGAGAAAAATAAATCATTGTTATCCCTGAAACAAACAGACAGAAACAACAATCAAAGATTTTTTTAAATGGACCAGAAAAACTTTCTTGAATCAAAGAATGTTCTATATCTCTAGCTCAAAAGAGCTTGCAACCAGGCAAAATTACCAAAAAGATACTTACAACTAGATTTTTTTTCTGGTGAAACTTTTAGATTTCAAGGATAAAAACAATGCCCCACAATGACCCAGGAAGAAAAAAATCAAGCGATGGACAGTAGAACCAAAAAATCAGGATGGTCTCAGATTTCTGCTTTGCAAAATCAGAAGACAATGGCAAAACGGTAAAAAAATCAGGGATAGAAAATAATGTCACCGAATAATTCTGCCCCCTCCCCAGCCAAGCTGTCATTCAGTGTAAACTAAAAAAAAAAGACTTTCATATGAAAGCATACCAATTAAGTATTTTTTATAAAAATATTATCTGAATAGTAATTAACCAAAAACAAACACCTTGAGACTATGAAGAGATGAAATCAGTTAAACACTGTTAAGTTTATTTTTATTTAAATTTTTTTAAAAAAAGATTTTACTTCTTTATTTTAGAGAGGGGATGGGAGGGAGAAAGAAAGGAAGGGAGAGAAACAGCAATGTGTAGTTGCCTCTTGCGTGCTCCCCACTGGGAACCCAGGCATGTGCTCTAGATTGGGAATCGAACCGGCAACCCCTTGGTTTGCAGGTCGACACTCAATCCACTGAGCCACACCAGCCATGGTTTTTAAGTCTAAGTTTAAAATAACTGTTATAAATATAATTAGCACTAAATGCTATGTTAAAAAATAATTATTGAAAAGGAAGATCTAGCCCTGGCTGGTGTGGCTCAGTGGATTGAGTGCTGCCCTGAGAACCAAAGGGTTGCCGGTTCGATTCCCAGTCTAGAGCACATGCCTGAGTTCCCAGTGGGGAGCATGCAAGAGGCAACCACACATTGCCGTTTCTCTCTCTCTCTTTCTCTCTCCCTTCCCCTCTCAAAAAATAAAGAAATAAAATCTTAAAAAAAAAAAAAAAAAGGAAGACCTATGAGGTACAAAATAAAGATGAATTATTAATCGTCGTCTTCATATGAGTACTACGAACAATTCTGTTAATATGCTGTCATTAATTTAATGGATTAAATTCCCCTATTAAAGGATTAAGAGTTTTAAACTAGGTCAAGAAACATTAGTCTATTCTAGATATATAATACCATAGAATAAGTGGCCTTTTATGAATGGCTTATTTCACTTAGCCTAATCTTTTCAAGGTGTTGTAACAAATATTTCCTTTTTTAAATTACCAAATAATATCCCTTTGTATGAAAATAACACATTTATTTATCCATTTATTCATCAGTTGATAGACACTTGCATTGTTTCCACTTTTCACTATTATGAATAATTCTGTACAGGTTTTTATGTGAATGTATGTTTTCATTTCTCTTTGGTGTATATGTATATGTATATGCATATGTATATGTGTATGTACACACACACACACACACACATCTAGGAGTGAAATTGCTGGCTCATATGTTATCTCTATGTTTAACCTTTTGAGGAGTTGCCAGACTGTTTTACGAAGCAGTTATACCACTTTATACTCCCACCAGCAGTGTACAAGCATTACAATTCCTCCACATTCTCAACAACACTTTTTACTATCTTTCTGATTATAGCCATCCTAGTGGGTGTGAAGTGGCATCTCATTGTGGTTTTGGTTTGCTTTTCTTTGATGGCTAATGGTGTTAAGCATATTTTCACGCTTATTGGCCACTGGCATATTTCTTTGAAGAAATATTATTAAAATCCCTTGCCAATTTTTAATTGGGATATTTGTCTTTATCATTGGGTTGTAAGTTTTCAATATATTTTAGATTCGAATCCCTTAACGAACATATGATTTGCAAATATTGTCTTCCATTTTGTGGGCTGCTAAGGGGGACTTCTTTTTATTTAGTTCTGATTATTTATTAATGAATGTTGTATCATGTTTCTTTGAAGCTGGGATGTGGTTTGAGACAAATTGGTTGAGTATTTGGAGAAATGTTTATTAAATTCTCACTTCTCAATTGTCTCAGTCTGTTCGAGCTGCTAAAACAAAATACCACAAACTGTATGGCTTACAAGCAATGGAAATGTACTTCTCACAGCTCTTGAAGCTGAGAAGTACAAGATCACTGTGTAAGCATGGTCAGGTTCTGGCGATGGCCCTTTTCCAGGATGCAGACTACTAAATTCTCACTGTGTCCTCATGCAGTAGAAGGGATTGGGGAGCTCTGTGTGGTCTCTATTATAGGAGCACTAATCCCATTCATGAGGGCTTCACCCTCACAACTTAGGCACCTCCCCAAAGGCCCATCTCCTAATACTATCAACATTAGGCATTCGGATCTCAACAAACTTAAGGTCATAGTAACAATGTATATTTAAAAAATTCTGCCTAGAGAGTTAAGTATAAAAAATAAAACCAAAATATTATAATCTTATACTGGATATATATTCAAATATATTCATCAGTTCATGGACTGAATTGCTAAAGCAAAGTACAGATTTGATTATATAATTACATTATATTAAAAAATTTTGCAGGTCAAAATACACAGGAGTAAGAAGGCAAAATACAAGTTATGAACTATATTTCTAAATGACAAAGGTTTATAAACTTAATATTTAAAGCACTCTTAAAAATTAAAAAAAAAAAATCCCAACAAAAAACCTGACCACCCAAATAGGCAATTTATAAAATTAGAAATAGCCCTGACTGGTGTGGTTTAGTGGTTGAGCACTGGCCTGCAAACCAGAAGGTCACCAGTTCGATTCTCAGTCAGGGCACATGGCTGGGTTGCAGGCCAGTCCCTGGTTAGGTTTCTCTCACACATCAACGTTTCTCTTCCTCTTTTTCTCCCTTCCTTCCCTTCTCTCTAAAAATAAATAAATAAAGTCTTAAAAAAAAATTAGAAATAAAGACCATCAATAAATAAATTAAAAGTTGTAACATTTCATAAGTTATCAAAGAAAAGCAAAATGAAAACATGCCTTTCTTCCAATATCAAACTGGTAAAGATTTTTAAAATAAAATAATTGTGGTAAAGGTACAATGAAATAGATTAACATTCATAACTTTGCTTTAAAATGTTCATTCTCCTTAACATCTTAACTATAATCTTAACATCCAGGAAGCTAGATGTGGTTAAAAATTTATATTCAAAGATGTTTATCAAAATATTAATAGTGAAAAACTGCAAGCTAGCTCATGGTTCAACAACAGAAGTGGTTTAAACAATGTAAATGTACTCAAATATTGTTTCTCCATTAAAATTCATGTTTTCAAGAGTATTTAACATCATGGGAAATACATTTTAAAATATAAAATGTATATAAAACTGCACTTTTCTTAATTATGTGTATATGTTTAAATACACAAAGGAAAAAGGACAAAGGAAACTCAGTAATATGATAAACCACCCAATAAAAAATGAGCAAAAGATTTTTTGGGGGAGGAAAAAAATTTAAATAGACACTTTTAAACTGATGTCTTGCCCTGGCTGGTGTGGTTCAGTGGACTGAGTGCCGGCCTGCAAACCAAAAGGTTGCTGGTTTGATTCCCAGTCATGGCACATGCCTGGGTTGTGGGCTAGGTCCCCAGCTGGGGTCGTGCAAAAGGCAACTGATCGATGTATTTAATCTCTCACACACTGCTGTTTCCCTCTCTTTCTCCCTCCCTTTTCTCCTCTCTCTAAAAACAAATAAATCTTTAAAGTAATAAATAGGTGTCTTGTTGTTCATAACAAGCCCCCCTTTTTTAAAATTTAAGAACATCGGGGGTTGTTTCTTGCACACCCCCAATCAGGGACCTGGCCCACAACTCAGACATTCAGACATGTGCCCTGACCAGGAATCAAACCAGCAACCTTTTGGTTTGCGGAATGACGCCCAACCTACTGAGCCACACCAGTCAGGGCTTAAATAGGCACCTTAAAATGTGCGCATGAAAAGATGTTCAACATCATTATTAACCAGAAAATCTGAATTAGCTCTTCCTCTTCCTGTAAGCGGCCCAAGGTGACCTCTGAAAATGGTTTCTTATTCATTTGACCCAGAAAATCCCACAAAATCATGCAAATCAAGAGGTTCAAACCCTCATGTTCATTTTAAGAAAATGGTGAAACTACCCAGGCCGTCAAGGGTACACATATCCAAAAAGCCACCAAGTATCTGAAGGATGTTACTTTACAGAAGCAAAGTTTGCCAATCCACCATTACAATGAGAGAGTTGGTAGACAAGCCCAGGCCAAACACTGGGGCTGGACGCAGGCTCAGTGGCCCAAAAAGAGTGCTGAATTTTTACTGAACACGATTAAAAATCCAGAGAGTAATGTTGAGCTTAAGTGTTTAGTGTCTGATTATGGCGCACATCCAGGTGAAAAAAACCTCCAACATGTACCACAGAACTTACAGAGTTCTTGGGCAAATTAACCCATACTTGGGCTAGCTCTCCCTGCCACACAGCGAGATGATCCTTACTGAAAAAGAGATCATTCCTAAACCAGAATAGGAGGTTGCACAGAAGAAAAAGATAACCCAAAAGAAGCTGAAGAAATGAAAATGTACAGCCAGGGAATAAATTCAGCATAAAATAAATGCAATTAAAAGTAAAAAAAAAACAAAAAACAACAACAAAAAACCCACACACAAATTAAAGACACAAAAAGGGTATCTAAATTGGAAAGGAGAAAGTAAACCTGTCACCCCGCCTGGTATAGCTCAGTGGATTGAGTGTTGGCCTGTGAACCAAAGGATCGCTGGTTTGATTCCCCAGTCAGGGCACCTGCCTGGGTTGCAGGCCAGGTCCCCAGTAGGGGGCACATGAGAGGCAACCACACATTGATGTTTCTCTCCCTCTCTTTCTCCCTCTCTTCCCCTCTAAAAATAAAATAAATAAAATCTTTTTTTTAAAAAGTAAAACTGTCATTATTGGCAGACGGCATGATATTTTAAAATAATACTGTAAGAATAAACAGATTTCTCCCTAAAAGTCTGGAAAGAACCCTAAAGAGTCCACCAATAAAGTTATTAGAACTAATAAATGAATTCAGGAAAGTAGCAGGATATAAAATTAATATTCAGAAATATTAAAATGGTTACAGCTTTATACACCAATAACAAACTATCAGGAGAGAAATTAAAGAATCCCATTACATTTTCATCCTTTCCCACTCCCCCAGCCATTAGGGCACAAACAAGAGTCAACCAATGAAGGCATAAAGAAGTGCAACACCAAATCATTTCCCTCTTTCTCTTTAAAATCAATAAATAAAATTTTTTAAAAATAACATACCTGGGAATAAATTTAACCAAGGAGGTAAAAGACCTATACTCCAAAAACTGTAAGACACTGAAGAAGGAAATTGAAGACACAAATGAATGGAGAGATATACCACACTCATGGATGGGAAGTATTAACATTGCTAAAATGTCTGTACTATTTAATCTAATCCATAGGTTCGATGCAATTCTATTGAAACACCAATGGCATTTTTCAAAGAATTAGAACAAACAATCCTAAAATTTATGTGGAACTACAAAAGATGCTGAATAGCCAAAGCAATCTTGAGAAAAAAGAACAAAGTTGGAGGTATCATGCTACCTGATTTTAAAATATACTACAAGGTTACAGTTATCAAAACAGTGTGGTACTGGGATAAAAGCAGAATCATATGAGGTCTGCTCAGAAGGTATATCCAGCCATGTACTATGAAAAATAGAGACATTTATTGAAAAGATAAAAGATACAATAAACACTGTACACAGGACAGTAACACCTCAGTCCCCTTCAAAGTTAGGCACCTTGGAACCTCACACAATTCTCCCAATTGCCATCAGTTGCTCTGTCCTATTTTCCTAAATCTCATCAATGGCCTGAAATCTCTTCCTTTTCAAAAGTGATTTAGTTTTGGGAAAAGCCGAAAGTCCTAGGGCGCCAAATCTGGGCTGTGGAGGGGCTGAGTGACCTGGGTGATTTGATGTTTTGCCAAAAAACTCTGCACGAGACATGGTGTGTGAGCAGGTATGTTGTCAGGATGAAGCTGCCAATCACCAGCTGCCCATAGCTGTGGCCTTCTGGATCATCTGAATAATTTCCACAGAGGAATGTTCAAGTTTAACGCAAAACCTGATGCAAATTCATTCCTCTACTAGCTCATTTTGAATGCCATGGCCACAACAGTAAACATGCTCACTCAACAGCATCTACAGCCCCCACTGACTAGCACGAAGTCGTCATTGTTCACACATGTGCATCCCAGTCCACTTTCCTTGGCTGCCAGGCTACATCAATGCTGTGCAAACCATTCTCGTTATATCAACAATGGCTGGACTTTTTCCAGACAGACCTTGTATATCAATAGAGAAGCCAGAAATAAACCCTATATGTTCAATTAATCTATGACAAAGGAGGCAAGAAATACAATGAGGTAGAGACAGTTTCTTCAACAAATGGTGTTTTGAAAACTGGACAGGCACGCAAAAAAAAAAAAAAGAAACTAGACCACTTTTTTTCTTTAAGATTTTATTTACTTTATTTTTAGACAGAGGGTAAAGGAGGGAGAAAGGGAGAGAGAGAGAAACATCAATGTGTGGTTGCCTTTTGCGCATCACCTACTGGGGGACCTGGCCCATAATCCAGGCATGTGCCCTGACTGGGGAATTGAGCCAGCGACCATTTGGTTGGCAGGCTGACACGTAATCCACTGACCTACACCAGCTGGGGCAAGACCACTTTCTCCTATCATATACAAAAATAAACTCAAAATGGATTAAAGACAAATATAAGACCTGAAATCATGAAACTCTTAGAAGAAAACATAGGGAGTAAAATCTCTGACATTGCTCTTAGCAATATTTTTTTGGATATGTTTTCTATGACAAGGGAAACAAATGGAAAAATAAAGAAATGGGATTATATAAAACTAAAAGGTTTTTGCACAGTGAAGGAAACCATTAACAAAATGAAAAGACAACCTACTGAATGGGAGAAGATATTGGCCAATGATACATCCAACACAGGGTTAATATCCAACTATATAGTGAACTCATATAACTTAACACCAAAAAAACCCAATCTGATTAAAAAATGGGCAGAGGACTTGAATAGACATTTCTCCAAAGAGGACATATACATGGTCAATAGGCATATGAAAAGATGCTCAACATCACTAATCATCAGGGAAAGCAAATTAGAACCACAGTGAGAAAATCACCTCTCAAGGGTCAGAATGGCTATCATCAATAAATCAACAAACAAGTGTTGGCAAGGAGGTAGAGAAAATGGAGCCCTTGAGCACTGTTGGTGGGATTGTAAATTGGTGCAGCCACTACAGAAAACAGTACGGAAGTTCCACAAAAAATTAAAAATAGAATTACCACATGACCCAGCAATTCCATTTCTGCGTATTTACCTGAAGAAATCCCAAACACTAATCCAAAAAGATATACGCACCCCAATGTTTACTGCAGCATTATTTACAATAGCCAAGATATGGAAATAACCTAAGTATCTATCAATAGACAAACGAATAAATATGTGGTATACATAATGGAATATTATTTGGCCATAAAAAGGAATGAAATCTTGGCTCTGGCCAGGTGGCTCCGTTGGTTGGAGCATCATCCCATACACCAAAAGGCTGTGAGTCCGATCCCTGGTCAGGACACATACCTGGGCTGCAGGTTTTATTTCCCCAATTAGGGTGTGTATGGAAGGCACCCTGACTGCTGTAGCTCTCTCACTTCAATGTATTCTCTCTCAAATCAATGAGCATATCCTCAAGTGAGGATAAAAAAAAAAAGAATGACATCTTGCCATATGCAACAACATGGATGGACCTAGAGGACATTATGTTAAGCAAAATGAGTCAGACAGAGAAAGACAAATACCATGTGATTTCACTTATATGTGGAATCTAAAAAACAAAATAAATGAACAAAAAAACCAGAAACAAATGCACAGATACAGAGAACAAATTGATGGTCACCAGATGGGAGGGAGTTGGAGGAATAAGTAAAAAAAGGTGAAATGATTAAGTACAAATTGCCAATTATAAAAACAGTCACAGAGGTGTAAAGTACAGTACAGGGGATATAGTCAATACTATTGTAAGAACTATGTATGATGTCGGATGGGTACTAGACTTACCAAGGCTATCCCTTTACAAGTTATATAAATGTCTAATCACTGTGTTGTACACATGAAACTAATATAATATTGTATGTCAACTGTAACTGAAAATAAAACAACAACAAAAATATAAGGCCACAAAGAAATAATACACCTAATATAATGGTTAAAATTTAAAAGAATGATAATATTAAATGTTGACAAGGATGCAGGAGTAGAACTCTCATATTGGTGGGAATATAAAAAGGTACAATCTGATAGTTTCTTATAAAGTATCACCTCCAGGTATTTACCCCAAATAAATGAAAACATGTCTACACAAAGACTTGCCTATGAAAGATAATAGCAGCTCTATTTATAATAGCCTCAAACTGAAAGTAAATGGGAAATAACCCAAATTGCCATTAATTAGTAAATGAATAAAATATAGTATATCCCTACCATATTTGGAATAGTGCTCAGAGAGGTCAGAGATGCTGTTAAATATCCTACAATGCACAGGACAGTCTTTAAAACAAAGAATTACCCAGCCCCAAATGTCCATAGTGCCAAAGTTGAAAGTAAGCTGTTGAAGCTAGGGGAAAAGTATATAGGAGTTTCATGATAGTATTCTACTTTTTATCTCCCTCAATTTCTTCAACAAAATGTTTTAAAAAAATATATAAACAATATATGATTCAGGAAGCCCTTAACTGAGTCTCTCTAAAAAAAGAATACTACTACTCAAGATTAAAATCTCACTGTGGGAATGACCTTTATGTCTCTGTTCTTGAAGGGGAGAGAGCCTAATGTGAAAAGTAGAGAGAAGGAAGAGACACCGTTTGACAGAGAGAAGGTAAAGAAAATTTCACATGCTAACCTCCTCCCCGCCCCTCTCCCCAATGTCTTATCTAGTCCCAGCCTGACACTAAGCCATGCCTTCAGTGGTAGATGGACTTCTAAGACGACCACCAATTATTCCAGCTTCCTAGTATTCACACCTCTGTGTGCTATCCTCTCTCTGAATGTGGGGCTGGTCTAGCTTCTAACCTATAAAATATAGCAAAGGTAAAGGGATGTCACTTCCATGATTAGGTTATAAAACTCTGAGACTTCACCTCCTTGGAAGACTCTCTATTGCCTTCTCTGTGTGCCATGTTGGAGAGGCCACACGGAAAGGAACAGAGACAGCCTGCAGCCAATAGCCAGTGAGAAATTAAGGCCCTTAATCCAACATCCCTTGAGGAAGTGAAGTCTGCCAACAACCAAGTGATCTTGCAAGCAGTTCTTTCTTTAGTCAAGCATTGACATAAGACTTCAACCCTCACTGACACCTTAACTGTTGCCTGTAAGAAACCCTGAAACAGACAACCCACCTAAGCTGTGCCCGGATTCCTAACCCACAGAAAATGTGCCATAATAAATGAGTGTGTTTTATTAAGCTGCTAAATTTGTAGTAATTTTTAATGTAATAATAAATAAAAAACAAATGCACCCTCCTTGGAAATCCTGCTGACTATTCGCTCCTTGAGCACTATTTGGCAATTTCTTAAAAAGTCAGGTACTGCCCTGGCTGGTGTGGCTCACTGGACTGAGTTCTGGCATGCAAACCCAAAAATCGCCAGTTCGATTCCCAGTCAAGATGCATGCCTGGGTTGCTGGCCAGGTCCCCAGTAGGGGGGCGTGCGAGAGGCAACGGATCAATGTATCTCTCACACATTGCTGTTTCTCTCCTTCTTTCTCCCTTCCTTCCCTTCTCTCTAAAAATAAATAAATAAAATCTTTAAATGAAAAACAAAAAGTTAGATATTACAGCATATAATCTAACAATCCAACTGCCATGGATTTACCCAAGATAAATAAAAACATGTCTACACAAAGACTCGTATAAAAATGCTTATAGTAGCCTTTATTCACAATCACCAAAACTGGAACAATCTAAATATCCATCACTGGAGAATGGATAAACAACATGGATAAATATCAGAATCATTATACTGAATGAAAGCTAGCACAAAAAAAGAATATAATGTATGAATGCATTTACATAAAATCTAGAAAATGTAAAGTAATATAGTATAGGTGGAGGTGCTGGGAGGGACAGATTGAAAAGGTATATAAGAAACTCTTTAGGGCCCTGGCTGGTGTGGCTCAGTGGGCTGAATTCCAGACTGAAAACCGAAAAGGTTACCGGTTTGATTCCCAGTCAGGGCACCCGCTTGGGTTGCAGGCCAGGTCCCCATCTGGGGGCATGTGAGAGGCAACCCAACTATGTTTCTCTCTCCCTCTCTTTTTCCCTCCCTTCCTCATCTCTAAAAATAAATAAATAAAATCTTTGGAAAAAGATATTTTTTAGGGAAATGGAAATTTTCTGTACTTGATTGTGGCGGTTGCTTCATAAGAAATACTATAAACTATTAAATACATTGGTTGAAACTTATCAAAACATGTTTCACTTCAAATGCATGCAGTTTATTGTGTATAAATTATACCTCATTAAGGTGACAAAAAATTACCTTCGTCAAGCTTTCTTTAATTACATTTAATGCAGCTGATTCTATTATTCTGCCTTAGTCCTCAAACAGTATTCTACAGCTAAATTACCCAAACTTCAGAGAAACCAGGGCTTCTTGAATTCTACAGCAGCTAAAATTTATAGGTCATTACTACATGCTAGGCATTGTTCTGAGCGCTTTACATTATTAACTCAATTTGTATCCCCGACAAACTGCCAGAATGGATTCTATAACCCCCATTTTACAAATGAGAAAGCTGGGGCACAGAGAAGAAACTTGTTTAAGGTCATACAGCTAGTAAGTGACGGAGCCATGATTTAAGACCCAGCAGTCAGATTATAGAGGCTGGGCTCTTCAATACCACCCCACTTGATGTCTCAGACCACTCGAGTATTTAGGCAAAAGCATACTCGCAGCTCGTTAGAGACAGATGGGTTTACTCACTCATTTAACAAATTATTTAAGTATGCAATATATGCCAGATATTGTTCTAAATGGTAAAGATATAACGGTGAAGAAAACACAGACATGGTACATGCTTTTATGGAGGTTAGATTCTAGTAACAACTTAGGTCGAAAGCGCAGGGTTCTTAAATAAAAATATTTATCCCTTTATTTATATATTTATCTAAATGCTTATGTAAAAACAAGTTAACTTGCATAGTGGCCAGATCTGCTTTAATCAGCTACAGCAGAGGTTCCAAACTTGCCTGCACTCTAGAAATATGTAAGCATCTTTTAAAAATTCCAAAGCTGCCCTGACTGGTGTGGTTCAGTGGGTTGGGCATTGTCCTGCAAACTGAAAGGTCCCTGGTTCAATCCCAGGTCAGGGTGCCTGTCTGGGGGCGTGCAAGAGGCAACCAACAGAAGTTTCTCCCCCTCTGTTTCTCCCTTCCCCGCTCTCTAAAAAAATAAATAAATAAGTAAAATCTTTTGAAAAATAAATAAATAAAAATTCCAAAGCTCAGACCAACTAAATAACAAAATCCCAATGGAGGTGTATGTGTGGGGGGAAGGTAGAGAAACAAAGACATTAGTAATTTGCCAAGCTCCATAGGTGACTCTAATGTGAAGACAGGTTTGGGAAATCAATGAGCTAGAGTTTTTACGTCTGATTAATGATAAAGTCTATTCATGGTGATGAGATGGGTAGATGAGCAAAAAAACCCCAAACCAACTATATACACTTGCCCTTCTCTGAATCAGAGACTTGCAAGGTACTCTTTTTTCCCCCAATGGTATGAATTCTGAGAACATCAGAAAGAGGACCAAATAAATAATTATTTTCCTTCTTGGATTTAACCATGACTCCAATCCCATCCAGAATCATGGACTACTAAAATATTCACCTTTTCATCTTTTCTTGGTACTTTCTATGTAATCAATAGAGAATTCTTCCATATTACGTATTTCCAACAGAACTGATAAAGACATGACTCAACTGCTTTTCTACTATGCAGATCTTAACTCAATCACTTAAGGGTCCAATCCACAGGTCAAATGCAGCTTGCCAAAGTAAAATACTCTACAGACATTGAGATCAAAAGGCCTTCTTTTCTTTTTTTTAAGTAAAAGTCTATTTTTAATTCAATCCTTTGTTTAAGTAGATACCAAGTCCTTTATAAATCAAACTTGCATTTGTAGTCATAGAATCAACAGACCTGTGTAAGAACTCTGACCACTCTCAGAAAAGATAGTTAGAGGTTCAGTAGGACCCCTCTCCATTCTATCCAGGACCTAGACAGAAAGGAAAAAGGGCAAAGAGGAAGAAGAGAAATATCAGAAGACTAAATATGTAAGCACAATAAATCTCTTCAAGGTAAAATTTTCCTGACTGCCCAAATTCGTTCTACCAATGTTTCTGCTAATTTCACTCTAGAAAGAGTAGTAAAGACATGAGAGTATCTACAGACTCAAGTCCAGGGTTTTCTTGTTTTTTTTTAACAAGGAAAGCTTATCATAATCACCAAGGGTGTTTTTTCAAAATACATCAGTAGTGATTACACTAGGGTGCTCATTTTATAATTCAATATCCTTATGATTTGTGCACTTCGCATTATGCATGTCACACTTCAATTAACAAATATTTAAAAATCAATTCATTTGTCCTGGTGAGAACCCTCGAAGGATTCTAATTAAGTAGGGAGCTGAACCAGAGTCCTACAGAGGTTACATGAATTGCCCTACATCACATATGTAGTTAGCTTAGTCTTTCTTGTCACTTTCCTGCTCTTTCTGTTGTAAACTTGTAAATATGCTGATTATGTTTTTAATATAACATTTACTTATTCTTTTAAAAAATTTATTATAAATGGCAACTGTAAAAAAATCAAACAAGTAGACAAATAAATGGAAAACAAAGATGTCCTGGGCTCACAACTATACACTATCACAGCTGCTGCACCATTCATATAAGGAAATTAAATAAAACCAAATGCCCATGCAATGATTTCCTAACCTCAATATTCACTTTTTAAACTGTTTTCATACAGACAAATGTCAAATTATTAGTAGTAAAATCAACTGAGTATATCTTGAGAATAGACTAGTATTATTTATGCTAATGAAACAAGGTAACACAATAAAAGAGGGCTAGGCTGAGCATGGCAGGGTGTGCCTTAAATTCTAGTTGTGATCTTCCCACGAAGCTGTTGTATGATTTTGGGCAGGACACAATCTCTCTGGGCCTGAAATTTCTAAATTATAAAATGAGAGGGTGAATCACTAAGCTAGAGCTAAACAGAATCTCAGGTTCCTTTTTACTTTAAGAAAACTCAAGGACTATTTATTGAGAGTGTTAATTATTCTTATATGTGTTTACCCTAGAATTCCTATATTATCTGCCTTATAAACCTAAGTCTAGATATTACACCTATATTACTTAAGAAATTAAGTTGGCCTTTAACCACATAGCCTTAAATGTTTCAGGATAATTTACAAGGCATTTTAAAAGTGTCTGAATAAACAGCTAACTGTGAACTATCAAAGACAATCTGTCATGTCACAACTAAAGTAAGATGCTATCTCATCCTCCCTACACTGTCTCATGAGGTTCGTGTAAAACTAGTGCATGCTTCCTGTTCCCAAGTCCAGAGCTCCAAGGGAAAATTTATGCACACTTCCAGCTTAATTGTAGAAATTTAGTTCCCTGAAAGAATCAACAAAATGCCTGTCAAGGAGATTGGTATTTCAATACTGTAACAACTCTGGTTTACGTTTAGCAGTACAACTGACAATTTAAGAGATTAAGAAATAGTAATAAAATTAACTCTTAAACTTCAATCCTGACATATCAGTATAAGATATAAAAGATAAATTAGTGAAACTAGTACTCATCCTAACACACGTATAGTTAATAATTCAATCATGCGCACTATAAACCAAAATAAATCAAAGGCTCAATGAGATTTTTCCTTTCTCATTAAGTATCATAGTAGGTAGATAAAGTAAAATTCAGAGAAAAACTACTTTACACATCATGGGTTTTTTTTTTTAAAGATTTTATTTATTTACTTTTTAGAGAGGCGGAAGGGAGGGAGAGAGAGGGGGGGTGAAGCATCAAATGGGTGAGAGATACATTAATTGGCTGCCTCTCTCATGCCCCCCCCACCAGGGAACCTGGGCACAAACAAGGTATGTGCCCCTACTGGGAATCGAACCTGTGCCCTTTTGGTTTGCAGGTCGGCATTCAATCCACTGAGCCACACCAGCCAGGGCTGCATACAGCGGACTGAGTGTGGGCCTGTAAACAAGAGGGTCAACGGTTCAATTCCCCAGTCAGGGCACATGCCTGGGGAGAGGCAACCACACATCGATGTTTCTCTCCCCCTCTTTCTCCCTCCATTCCCCACCTTCTAAAAATAAAATAAATAAAATCTTAAAAAAAAAATCAAAGCCCCCACAAAACTGTGAGGTACTGCTATTATACTGGAAGAAAAAAAATATGAAATCTAATATTAGCTAGTGGTTAGTGGCAATATAAACTGGTAGGTGTTCTAAAGAATACTCTGACAATATGGTTAAATTCTTAAGGGCCAATTCAATTATTTTAGAGAAAATACTCTAAGAAAAAAATTGGGGGAGAAAAGATCTATAAAGAGATGTTACAGAAGTATTTAGAATTTATAATTTATAATTGCAAACCCCAAATAAAAACAAACTGGCAATTACTCAAATGCAAAATAACCAAAGAGTATTTAAACTTTGGTTATTACATACCCATTAAAAATGATAACTATATAGACAACTGGAAAAGTGCAGAAATATATTGCCAAATGAAAAAAGTCTATAAAAAACTATAGGTTATACAAGTTATACAAATTAAACTATACAACTATACAAATTAAAGTTGTAAAGACTATATGTATATTATAATTACTAGGAAATTATGTATTTATTTGTAATATTTAAATATAATTTTTAAAATTTCATGAGGACACATGTTCTCAGAGAAAATATGAACAATGCAAATAAAGAATCAGGAAAACTGCGTAGGCACAAATAAGAAAGAGTACCTCAGGACTACTGTTGACCGTGACCTGAATGAATATTCGCAATTTGCATACAGTCCTATTGTGGACAAAACGTCAACTATTATCAAAAGGACACAGAAAAAGTGTGTATCATTGGCTTATACAGCACATAATCTTCCTCAATTCTTACCATTAGTCAGATATTTTAAAAAGATATGGAAAAACTGAAAAGGGTTCAGAGAAAAATCAAGACATAAAAAAATAGGATAGAAAAAAGGCGATTCTGAAGAAAAGGTGGAAAGAAAAGGTTGAAGAGCGACATGATTACTACTGAAATCCATGGAGAGGCTTTTGAATAGAGACCCTAAAAAGCTGATCTATCTCAGTGCCCATAGATGACTGACTAAGAGGCTAATAAAAACCCTCAGTTTGTTGTCATGGTTTTTGTTGTTTTACTTTTGGTTTTGATTTTTTCATAAGAGGGATTTCTTGACTGGTGAAAAGTTACTGGCATTGGCAAATGAGGGAAGTTGGGTGTGTTATATCATCCACCATCTGTTTTTCTTCTAGTTGTCTACTTACCCACGATCACTTGATCACAGAACCTCCCTAAAGCTTGAATTAGTTGTTTAAAGCTTGAATCAGTTATCTACCATTTCAAAATTCTGCAGTGCTGTCTTGTTCCCACACACTACCCACTCAGAACTATTCAAATGTCCTAGATCTGGCATTTAGGGCCCCAAGAAACTACTCTAGATTTATCTCCCTACAACTCTTCAACACACCAGCAAACCACGCTTCTCACTATTTCACTTCCTAAATATTCCTTATACTTCCCTACATCCATCATTCCCTTTGGTTCTTCTCTCCTTGTTGCAATCTTACCCTTTCTTTTATTTAGTAAATTTTATTTTTTTTAATCCTCACCCAAAGATATGTTTTTATTGATTTTAGAAAGAAAGGGAGGGAGAGGGGAAAGAGGGAAGGAGGTAGGAGGAGATGGGGAGGAGAAGCGGGAGAGAGAGAGAGAGAGAAATTTCCCTGTGAGAGAGAAACATCACCTGCTGTCTCCTGTACAGACCCTGACTGGGGATCAAACTGGCAACCTTTTGGTAGTGTGGGACAATGCTCCAACCAACTGAACCACCCTGCCAGGGTCTATTTAGTACATTTAATCTAATACGTCTTTATCATGTCACCTGTTATTAGTTGAATTGTGTTCCAACAAAAGCTATGTTAACATAAATCCTAATCCCCCAGGACCACAGAATTGACCTGATTTGGAAATAGGGTCACTGCAGATGTACTGGTTTTGCCATGTATAACACGCACACACGTTTCTGTGCACATTATACACAGGATTACTATACCCATGGTATATAATCATTATATCCATGTATAATGAGCATCCTTACTTTTCCCTCAAAAACTTGGGCAAAAAAGTACATATTATACACAGCAACGTATGGTAATTAGTGAAGAGAAGGTCATATTGGGGTTGGGTAGGCCCTTAATCCAATATGACTGGTATCTCTATACGAAGAGGGAAATTTGGAGACATTACAAGAGAGGCAGCGAGTAAAATGATGCAGTTGCAAACCAAGAAAACCCAAAGAACTGATGGAAGCTAGGAAGAGGCAAGGAAGGATTCTACTCAAAGTCTCAGAGGGAACATGGCCCTGCTGAAACACTGAATTCAGGTTCTAGCTTCAAGAACTGTCAGAAATGTATTTTATTTTATTTTTTTCCATCACCATTTATCCCCCCGTACCCCCTTCCGCCTCCATTCACCACCCATCCCCCACATAAATTTTTGTTTTAAGTCACACAGTTTGTAACTACACCTGGGAAAGTAATACACCACTTTTTCCATTAAGCCTTCCCTGATCCTCCAAGGTGAAGTGTTCTCTCTCTCTTTTGAATTCCCATAGCACTTATCATCTCATTTAAACCACGTTTTCCCTTCTTTTTATTTATGTTCACATCACTTCCCCAAATGAATGAGTTTACTGGAAGGCAGAAACTAATTACTCATCAACTGTATACATCTTCCAATCCTGGTGGGCAGTAAACATATACTGGCTATACTAATCAAATTCTTCTCCACACTTTATGCTAATCTCAATGCTTCTGAATGAGTCATCTCTTCATACACTGAAAAGTAACACAACCTAAAAGAACTCAGTTAAAGGTTCATTTCCTTTAGGAAGCATTCCTAGATTCAACTTTATATTAATTATATCAATATACTTCACACTGATATATGCATGTATGTGTATGCACAAACTGCTGTTAACTAATATCCACAATGAGAATGTTTAACAAAGTCATTATTTAGGGTATACTAAACTGTCTCCATTAAGTCTAGTCAGATAATGGTTTATCTATCTTTCCACTTTCACTGGTTATTTCGTAGTTAACCACAGTGTCAGTGAATTTCTCCCAGTGTTTGGATTTTTAAGTCTGTATTTTATAGAAGAAACGAACTTACTTCCATACAACATTTAAAATTATGGCAAGAGACTTAATCTACTGAATAATTTCTCTCAGTAAAAATCTAAAAAAGGAATTTGATTCACAAAATTGCAACTATTTGTTATTGAGAGACAGCTGCTGTCTGATCTCCAGAAAATGTACATAAATGGTACTATGGAACTAATATCAGTTCTATATTCAATGGTTCAGTGTCAGTAAAGGAGCTGGAGAATGAGAATTTTAGTTGCCTTCTTGTGTGTGGGGTGAGGGTGAGGGTGGGGGAATCTGCATCTGCCTAATGCTAAATACAAACCTAAATACCTATTTGAAGTATAAACAGCCTCTGAATTTGGGGATCATTAACTGATATCGTTTTTTCTCAGCTTTACTGAGATATAATAAATATAAGTTGTATATGTTAATTAAGGTGTACAAGACGGGTACATGCATATATTGAAAAATATATAACAAATATAACAATAAGGTTAGTTAGCACATCACCTCACATAATTACGATTTTTTGTGTGTATTGAGAACATTTAAGATCGACTCTCTTAACAACTTTCAACTATATAATACAGTATTGTTAACTCTAATCACCAGGCTGTGCATTAAATCCCCAGAACTTATTCATCTTATAGCTGGAAGTTTGTACTCTTTGCCCCACATCTCCCTATTTTCCCCACCTCCCAGCCCCCAGCAACCACCATTCTACTCTCTGTTTCTATGAGTTCAGCTTTTTAACTGACATAGTTAATATTAATTGATCATTAATAGCCTAGCTGACATAAAATACACAATTCCTCACAAGTTACAAAAGATGTTAGTTTGGTTTTTTGCTTTATAAGGTTTATATATAAAATATAGCTTATCACCAAATTCTAGAGCAGCATTACTCCTTCTAACAAAGTCCTAGTACTCCCTTTATGTACATATTTATATAAGCCTCTACTCGTTCATTAACTAACTCAGCAAATGTTTATTGAGCTCCTAGGAGGCCACTTTGTCTTTTTAGAATAAGGTGAAACACAAAAAGATTAAATTTCTTAAAATAAATAAATGTGCAAGATAACACACTAGGTAGACATTGGGGCCACAGGGAGGGAGGCAGGAACAGACTGAAACAAGCCCAGCCCTCAAGGAGCACCCAATCTAGTGAGGAGAGAAACAGCAAACCAGTTCCCTATCTCTCCTTTCTCCCCATGCTGTTTCTTACACTTCATGACCAAGCTTACTCTCCTAATATACAGCTTCAATTATGTTACCATATGGCTAAAAACTATTGATGACTCCCCATTACTAAGTCAGTTAGATGTAAACTTCTTAGCTTGGAAACAAAAAGGATTCAAAGCCTTCTATGATTCAGTTGTATAGCATGCAAAAGCAAAAACTAAGAGGACAAGCTTTGCACTGCCTAGACGAGTTCTTTCTCCATCAATTGTTAGCTCTATGCCTCAGTTTCTTTATCTGTTAAAAAAATTAAAATAGTGCCTATTTCACATGGTTGTTGTGAGGTTTAAATGAAATACTACTATAAAAATGCTTGGAACACTATCTGGCAAATAGTATGCACACAAAATACATGACCTTTTACTATTATTATTGCTGTTGTTGTTCAATCTCCATTTCCAGCCTTAATTTCAACAGCAACCCTATTATAATCTTGTTCTCCAGCCAAATTAAACTCTTTACTATCTCCTAAACATCCATCTCTACAATTATACTTTTACTCAGCCTGCAAAACACTGCCTCATCTCCAGGTATTATGATCTTAACCATTCTTGGCAGGTCCACCCAAAGACTACCTCTTTCAGGTACCATTCTCTGATATCCCAGGTCCATCACACATTACATAAAATCCACATGACACTTAAACCCTGGCTAGATTCATCTTCATATACTACAGAGTTCCAGCCAAATGTACATGGTAGGGCTCAATAAATGTTTGACAAATGAATGAATTCCTGTCCTCTCTCTCATCCAACTGCTCTCTTGGAAAACAGCTCTACATCATAAGTAAAAAGACCTCTTCTGTAGTATTTCATAAAGCTGACCAGCTAATTTTCTCTTATATCACCGGTGTGGTAATTTCTAATGTAGTAGCCAGCACATAATAGATACCTAAATATTCAGTGATTTGAACTAAATTTCACCTCATCTTTTAGTTTCAATTATCATTTTACTCATTATGATCAAGTATGAGTCAGCCTTAGAAATAGATTTTAGTTTTAACCTGTCCACAAACTCATTTGTCGAATTTCTGTCCTGACCCTACCCCAATATGTCATTTACTGATTTAGAAGAGATAATATTTAAAACCTCAATAAGAATGAGAAAATTAAATGTCTACAGGGTGATAAAAGTAAATGTGCAAAGCAAGTGAGTAGTGAGGACCTCGAAGAAAACCAATATATATCCACCTAAAAGCTTCAGCTTTTACTGTATTGCTATGAATACAGTGGGCTTAGTGTTGACAGATCTTCCAATTTTTCAAGATGTCAGAAACTCTGAAATTTATATAAATTTTTAAGACATTAAAAATGTTGTATGAACCCCAGCTGGTGTGGCTCAGTGGACTGAGCACCAGCCTGTAAACCAAAAGGTCCTGGGTTTGATTCCCGATTCCCCAGTCAGGGTTGAGGGCCAGGTCCCCAGTTTGGGGCCTATGAGAGGCAACCAATCAATGTTTCTCTCCCTCTTTCTCCCTCCCTTCCCTTCTTTCTAAAATTAAATAAATAAAATCTTTTAAAAAATACTGTATGAGCCAAACAAAAGGTGTCTGCAGGTCAAATCCAAGAACACGCTGCCAGTTGGCATCCTGTGCTACAGTTCTCCATAAAATAAGTGCGGGTGGCGAGGACTTCCATTTCGGTCGACAATCTAAGGAAGCAGCTAAAACCAAGACAACCTGGAAGTGTCTCCTGCAACGCTTCACCTAGCTCTCAACTATTCCGAATTGTTCTGAAAACCAAACTAATTCTACAGTTGTGTTGAGCATATCAAGCTTCTCCTCTGTGCTTACTGCTGGGAATCAGATATGAACAAAAATGCTAAAGTTATTAAGCATTTTCTAGGTGTACCACTGTTCTACATGGTACATGACTAACTCACTTAATCTTCACGATAATCCTATGAGATAAATAACATTATCCTAGTTTAAAGATCAGGAAACTGAGGCAACTTGACCAAGGTCACAAATTAGCAAGCAGTGGAGCTGGAATTAGGGCCTCAGAGTCCACCAACAGAACTCACAATTTTAAAACAAAAGCCATTCAATAAACGGTGCTGGGATAATTAATTGCGCAGAGGGAAAAAAATGAAACTGGACCATACCTCAAACCACACACACGAATTGATTCCAGATGGATTAGAGATCTAAACATAAAAGACAAATCAGTATAGATTCAAGAAGATAGTATAAAGAATAACGTCAAAATCTTGGGGGAGGAAAAGATTGATAAACTTGACTTCATTAAAATTCAGAACTTTTTTTTTAACAAAAGACAACTTAAAGAGATTTAAAAGATTAACAACAAAATGGGAAATGGCATCTGTAATACATATAATCAACAAAGGATTAATAATCAGAAAATACAAAAAAATCTTTTGAAAAAGACAACCCAGAATAGAAAAATGGCAAAACAAGCCCCAGCATGGTCTAAGCTGTAAAAACCTGGTATGATCACAGCTGCCACACAGAACTGAGAAGAGCAGACCTTTGCATCACTGACCTATATAAAATATTCAGGAGACTGTGTCATGCTGCCGGTACACAGAGCATGGGGGACTCAGACAGAAGGACAGGGCCAAAATGGTTATTCTCCATCATGTAAGAACTAGATGGCTAAACAGAAGTTGAACACCCAACATTCAGACACACAGATCAGGGACTAACAAATGTCTTTGTTAAGGGCCACATGGAAAATATTTTCAGCTTTGTAAGCTACATATTCTGTCACAACCACTCAACTCTGCCATTGGTAATGTGAAAGCAGTCAAAGATAATATGTTAATCAGTAAGTGTGCTAGAGTTCCAATAAAACTTTACATACACAGGTAGCAGGCCAGATTTGACCTATGGGCCATAGCTTGTGGACCGCTACCATAGAAGCTGTGATCTTCCTACATTCGAGGACTATTTCCTCTGTATTTCTCTGACTTTTATGTCTGCTGACACCTCTAATTTCCTAAAGCAAAAACTATACATTCAACAGTTTTGCAATGGTTTCCAAAAGTCTAGTACTCTAACAAAAAACATCTTCTCCCTTATTATCTGTGACAATTCTCACCTCATTTTCCTTTCATCTAGTTAACCTCTTTGATAGCCACCATCCCAAACTAGAAATCTAAACAATTCTCTCATCACTCACAGTATCAATTATCAACACCTGCAAATTCTGATATTGTCCAATGCTCAAAGTCTCTGCCTTAGTTCAAGTCTTCATGACTTCTTTCCTGCTCTCCAGTCTACCCTCTTTCTAAAGAACATCCATTTAGCTCCTAAAAATTAAATCTCATCATACAGTCCCCTCCTCAAAGACCTCGAATGCCTATCAGCTAAGGATTCAGTCCAAACTCCTTCCGGTAAGGTTTCCTCCCCTCTCCTCATGTCTGTCTGTCTCTCTCTCTCACACACACACACACAGATTCTCCAGCCACATTCAATTACATTCCCTAAAAATGCATGACTGCCTGGAATGCTTCTCTCTCCAATTCTCCATCAGGCAAACTCCTTCACATTTCATGTCATCCTTTCACAAAACCTTCCCTGATTCCCAGAGCAGAGACATTCCCACTTCTGTGTCCTTACAACCTTTGAGAACTCTCCTCTGGCACTTACCATTGTTTACATGTCTACTTCTCTCATGGGACTGAATATCCAAAGTGAAAAGACCCTGCCCTAAAGACCTCTGAATCCTCAAAGCTTAGCATAATGCTTGACATGTAGTTAAAGTCTAGCACACAGTAAATGTGTGTTGAATGGAAGACATACTTTGTGGTAGGAGTAGGGTTTCTTAACCTGGAGATCATAGACATGAGTCCACAGATAGAATTCGGGGGGCAGGGGGCAGGGATCCATGAACTTGTTTAAGAAAATAAATTGTACCCTGGTTGGTGTGGCTCAGTGGGTTGGGTGTCGTTCTGCAAACTGGAGAGTCACTGGTTTGATTCCCAGTCAGGGCACTGACTGGGTTGCTGGCCAGGTCCTTGGCTGGGGGCATGCTAGAGGCAGTGGATCAATGTTTCTCTCGCACACATGTTTCTCTCCCTCTCTTCCTCCCTTCCCCTCTCTCTAAAAATAAATAAAGAAAAAACTTTAAACAAACAAAAAAGAAATTGTTTCTCCCTTGCTCTCTCTCTAAAATCAATAAATAAAAAAATAACTACTATATTTCAATATAACTGGTTTTCTTTGTAATTAAATGTATTTTGTTTTATGTTATTAAAAATACATAAGCTTTACTAGATGCTAGCAGGGCCCATGGCACAAAGTTGGGCCTTCCTGTTAGAAAGACCCAGAACAAATTCATCACGTTGCTTCATATACATATAGTATACATATATACTGAATATATATAGAAAATCTTATTGTTATGAATGTCCTCACAACCTTTTTGTTGAACGTTCTTAATGGCCCTGGCTCAGTTGGTTAGGTTGTGGGACGTGAGGGTGTATGTAAGAATCAACCTGTGAATTCGTAAATAACTGGAACAACAAATTTATGTTTTTCTCTCTCTCCCCACCTCTAAAATCAATAAATTAAAAAAAAATTGTTAAGTCCTTTTTGATTATATGGGAGCCCTAGAACTATATTATGATTGATTTGTACAGTTTTCCCTCAGAACTCTCCCATAGCCCATTTGAACTTTCAGTTCTTGTCTTTAATTAAAGTTTGATTATGATAGTGATCCTGGGTCTCTACCGTTATTCACTAAAAAAAAAAGATTTTACTAATTTTATTTTTAGACAGAGGGGAAGGGAGGGAGAAAGAGAGGGAGAGAAACATCAATGTGTGGTTGCCTCTAATGTGCCCCCCACTGGGGACCTGGCCCACAACCCAGGCATGTGCCCGGACTAGGTAACCGAACCGGTGACCGTTTGGTTCTCAGGCCCGCACTCAATCCATGGAGCTACACCAGCCGGGACTCATTATTCACTTTTTTAAAAGGCTTTTTATGTCCCTTTGCTATATAGAAACACCTAGAAGAGAAGGAGCTTCTCTTTAAACTCTATAAAAGTTAGAAGTCGAAAGGGTCCTGAAGATAACTTTATACAAATGGAGGTGTGCTGGAAATGATCAAATACCTGGTTACCCATACTTTTCTGTATCCCCCTCAGCCTCTGAACTGACAAGCTCACAAACTCATTACAGAAACAAAATACACAGTTCTTTGACATAAGCTGCTATGCTTAACATTTTTCTGCCTGCTAGAAAATTCTTCTAAGGCAGTGTGTTGAATGAGGCAGCAGACCTGAGTGCCAGTACCCCCTCTGCCACTAGCTTTTAAGATCTTGAGAAGTCAACTTCACCTTTCTATGTATGTCTCAGATAAAATCACCTGAAATTGCTACAGGATCTCTAAGACCTTTGCAGTTTTTACACATTCATTCCTTCACTATTCTTACTGGATTCAATAATGCCTTTCTGATGACCTCTCAGGTGACCCAGCTCTTAAAACAGTGGGCTGTCCCCTTCCTGGGAAGACACGTTGGGTCACCGCCCACAAACAGCCCGGTCCCTCCTTTTAAAGACACACAAACTCCCTAAGTTGATGGAGACTCTTTCTTTTTGCCAACCAGTTCCATTCTCTGCACCCGTTTTGCTGGCCAGCTCCTGCACCCAAAAACCTCAGACCCTCTTTTTTCTCTTCCTTATCAAACCCTTCCCTCTTTTTGTTGCTCCCCCAATAAGTAATGGAGGATCCTGGGGGCACATATGTCCCCAGTCCCTTAGGAGTTATACGGTCTAGCAATTCAGCCGCGCGACAAATGACTGCCCCAATCTGATACCCAATGAGCCCCCATTTCTAAGCAACCCCTTCCTCCCAGCCCAAAGAACTGCCACAGTCCTGACAGCCTGAGCTCTGGCCCCACGCCCCTCCGGATCCTACCGGCTCTGGGGTCCTGAACAGTGCCCATAGTCTAACTCAGCTCCGGGTCTTGCTCCCACAAGCTCCACGGACCCCGACCCCGGTTCCGTTTGGACCAGTGTCCCTTGTGTGCGACCTGGCCACGACCTCACGTCCGGCTCCGCCAGTTCCTCGGGCCTGAAGCACCAACCGGTGCAGACCCCAGCCCGCCCTGCACTCCCTCAGAGCCCCAACGGCGCGTCCGACACCCTCTCCAAACCCAGCCGGGCCCCAGCTCCCTCCAGCGCCCCCGCCCGCAGGCCCGGGGTCCGCTCCCCAACATGGCGACGGGGACACGAGCACGGCGGGCGGGCGGGGCGGCTCCGGGCCGGGCCCGCACAGGGGCCGTGCTCCACGGTCGGCCGGCGCCATTTTTCCGCGCCGGGCCCGGGCGGTGCCTGCTTCCACCGGAGCCAGCCGGGCCGGGACCGCGGCCGGCCGGCGGGCCCACCCCTTACGGGCTCGCGTCGCCGTCACCTCACCTGAGCGCGGCCCCAGCCCTCCCGGGCGGGCCTCGGAGCACCGGCCCGGGCCGTGCGTGCCCGCGGCCCTCCGTGAGTTCGTCCGTCCGTTCTCGCGCGCGCCCGTCAGTCCGGCCGTCGGCGCCCGGCTGCCAGCAGCCCGACCCGGCAGGGCCTGAGGGAGCCGGCGGGGAGGGGGATGGGCCGGACCGGGCCGGGGAGGGAGGGGGAGGGAGGGAGAGAGGGAGGGAGTGCGGGAGGGGAGGGGCGGGGCGGAGCAGGGTGGGTGGGGCCTGGCCACGTGACCAAACGTCTGAAAGTGCGCGAGGCGGAGCGCGCACCCGCTCACTTGGGTGCAGAGCTTGGTACCGAGACCTGGTGGATATCTGTGTCTCCTGGCACTGTAATATCGTCAGTGGCTCCCGCCCCCACCTGAAAGTCACGGCACAGCCCTTTGGGAGGCTTCTGACTGAGTGTTCTTGGGCAACTCAGTTCTTCAAGCCTCAGTTTACCTAGCTGAACTATGGGGATAGTAATAGTGCTTGCAGAGAGGAAAAGAGCGACGGCGTGGAAAACACTTGGTGCAGCAGCTGACACGTAGTGTCTCACAACGTTAACGGTGATAAAGATAATCTTTAGCCTTTATTATCATTTATCTATAAGTCCCACTCTACCTTTTCCCATCACCCCCCACAAGCTCAGTAGGTGCCTTCCCCTTTACTCAAATGTAGGGCCGCCTCCCCGGGACTGGATTTGGTGTCTTGATTCAGGCCTGGATTCAGATTTGGCTTTCACCCTTGATGGCTGTGTGTTTTTCTTTGCCTCTGAACCTTAGTTTCATCATCTGTAAAATGGGACTTAAAGGTCTGTTACCACAGAAGCATCACAGAAGATAGAAGATGAGCAGGTGGATTGTAAACTGATTGCAAAGCTTAGGCATACTGATTTTGTCTAAGAAAAGGAGCCAGGAGTTCTTTCATTCCACAATTATTCATTGAACACACACGGTATGCTTGGACTGGTGCCCAAACTGCCCAGGGCCTTTTCACATCCTCCCTGGTACCCCTCTAATCTATTCTCTACCCTGCTGTGAGAGTAATGTTTCTAAGTCAGAAATCTGATTATGTCCCTTCACTCTTTAAAACTATTTGATGGTTTCACATTGCTCTTAAAGGCCAAATAGATGCCTTACCGCTGCTCTTTCCACAACTCCAGAGATCTCTCAGGGCCCTCTTCCCCTCTCTCTGGACTGCCACTACAGTGACCTCCTTCACATGTACGTCTCTTTTTCTTAGGACCCTTAATACATGCTGATCCGTCCCATCTAAAATGCTCTCCCTTCCCTGCCCCTGCCCCACCCCTTAAAAAACTCCTCCGCCCTCAGATCCCACCTCCAACATTGCTACCCCAAGGGTATCTTCTCTGACCACTCCTCAGACAGGTTCTCTTACTTGTCCTCAATAGGATGCCCTAGGTTATTTATTCCCTGTCTTTGCCACTATATTGTGGGCTCCATAAGGAGGGAGATTATCCATTTTGTTTAGTGCTGTTTCCTCGGCACATAGCACATAGTACAGTGCCTGGCAAAGAGGAGGCGCTCAGTTACTAAGTACTGTGTGTATGAATCCTGGGCATTGTCTTAAGTGCTGGGCCTGAGGGCAGAAAAAAATAGAGAGCAATAGGAGGCCACAAAGGGACACCTTAGACCTTTGAGCCTATGAAGTTAACACCAAAAGGATTTACAAGAAGAGCCTGGAAAAAAAATTTTAAGCTTTTTCTTTTAACTTTTAAACAGTGAGGTGTAATTTACAGAAAGCAAAATGCAAACCTCTTAAGTGTTTGCATTTATGCCCAATAAATTTTTACCTATGTCCCTGTGTTACCACCATCCAGATGAAGTTACAGATAAACCTGGAAAGTTTCCTTTGTTCCCTCCCCATATTGTTCTTACCAGTCAATACTTGCTCCCCCAGAGGTAACCACTATTTTGACTTCTAGCACCATAGATCAATTTTGATAATTATTGAACTTCATGTAATCATATAAACATATACTCTTTTGTGTTAGCCTAGAAATCAATTATACCCAAAGACTGACTCTTTGAATAGTGGTACAGTTAATGATTTACTTGATTAATTAATTAATATGAAAGACTAAATGAGAAACTCTGGTTATTTCATCCTGGTAGAGACAAAGATCCTACCAGAAGTCAGCTCAGAGGCTGAAATGACATACATACACCTCCAAGTCTTACAAAAATTTTTAGAGGTAAGGAAGCTCTGAAAGATTCTAAGCAAAAATCTGATCTAAAAATGGGCAAAGGTCTTGAATAGACATTTCTCCAAAGAAGATACAAATGACCAATAAACACATGAGAAGATATTCAACAGCACTAGTTATTAGGACAATGCGAATCAAAACCACAATGAGACCATTTCACACCATTAGGGTGGCTATTACAAAAAATAATAATAATAACAAAATTACAGGTGTTGGTGAGGATATGGAGAAATTGGAACACTTTTACATTGCTGGTGGGAATGTAAATGGTGCAACAGTTGTGGAAAAAAAGTGTGATAGTTTTGCAAAAAGTTAATCATAGACTTACCATCTGATTGATCCAGCAATTCCACTTCTGGCTATTTACCCCAAAAAAGTAGAAGCAGGGACTTGAAGAGATACTTGTACACCCATGTTCATAGCAGCATTATTCACTCTAGCCAAAAGTTAGAAGCAACCTAGTGTCTTATCAACAGATGAATGGATAAGCAAAATAAGTTATTTACATACAATAGAATATTATTCAGCCTTACCAAAGAAGGAAATTTTGGCACATGCTGCAACATGAATAAACCTTGAAGGCATTAAGCCACAAAAGGACAAATATTATATGACTCCTCTGGTGTGAGGTTCCAGAGTAGTCAAATTCATAGAGACAGAAGTAGAATAGTGGTTGCCAAGGGTTGGAGGGAGGAAGGAATGGAGAGTTACTGTTTCATAGGTACAGAGTTTCTATTGGGGAAGATGAAAAAGTCCTGTCCAGATGGTATCCAGCCATGTAATATGAAAAATACATTTACTGAAGAAGATACAAGAAACACTGTACATGGGAGGACAGTGACACCTCAGCCCCCTTCAAAGTAGGCCCTTGTGACATCACACGGTTTTCCCAATCACTATCAGTTGCTCTGTTGTATTTTCCTGAATCCCATGGATGGTCTGAAATCTCTTCCCTTTCAAAGGTGATTTAAGTTTTGGAAAAAGGCAGAAGTTTCAGGGCACCAAATCTGGGCTGTAGGAGGGCTGAGTCACCTGGATGATTTGATGTTTTGCCAAAAAACTGTATGAGATGTGATGGGTGAGCAGGTGTATTGTCATGATGAAGCTGCTCACCAGTTGCCCATAGCTGCAGCCTGCTGTATCATCCAAATGGTTTCCATGGAGGAATGTTCAAGCTTAATGCAAAGATACAGATTCCTTGCTCTACTTGCTCAGTCATTTTGAATGCGACGGCCACACAGTACACATGCCCACTTAACAGCATCTACCACCCCCACTGACTAGTACACTGAAGTCCTCATTATTCACGCATGCACATTCCAGTTTATTCTCTTTGGCTGCCAGTTTACATCAATGTTGCACAAACCTTAATATAGCTGTATATTAACAATGGCTGGACTTTTTCATATGTAAATGAGAACCCGAGCCACTATCCTCTTTTTTAACCTTGTTTTCCATATCCTTATGCTGAAGGTCATAGGTTTTTCCGGGATTAGGAAGGATGCAGGGAGCTAGGAGACAGGGACCCACTTTCAATAGGTGAGAATAGCAGTTTAAGCAACATAAATATTTGTTGCCCACAGGAAGAGAGCAAAGGAAAAGAAACAGGCCATGGACCAGCACTATGTTTAGTAATTACAAGATTGGGCTCTGGAGTCAAAATACCCAAGTTTGGATTCTAGTTCTGCCATTTATCATCTAAGTGACCCTGGGCAAATCTAACCTCCTTGTTATACATGTGAGAAACTGGAGTCGAACGGATATAAATGCTTGTCTGACAGAGTTCAAACTCTTACTCCTTTATTTTGTTTGTTTTTTAATCCTTACATGTTTTTATTTTGTTTTATGTCCATAATAGACTGCAAATTCCCCAAAGAATGTGTTTTGGTAATATCATCATTTATAACAATAACTTTTTTGGGCTTCAGTTACCTCATCTGTAAAGTGCAGATAGTAAGGGCACCTTACAGATGAGGATTAGAGGATTAAATGAATTAGTAGAGGATTAAGTGAATTAGTACTTATAATGTTTAGAAGAATGCCTAGCACTTATGAAGCTTCAACAAGCAGCAGGTTAACAGAGGCCCTTAAAGAGGTTATCAGGTTATTTCACAGGATGTTGTGAGCAAGAAAAACAGTGGCTAAGACATCTAGAATTGTTCTGGATACAGATTTGGGTAAAAAAAAAAAGCTAATCGATTGTTCTTTGATGTGAACAATTTGATTAACATTTATTGACCTACTTTTATATGTTTGTCCAAATGGGCTTAACCTTTGCAGTGATAAGATTAAGACATGGTAAATAAACTGTGTCTTCTTTTTTTTTAAGGTTTTATTTATTTATTTTTAGAGAGAGAAGAGAGGGAGAGAAACATTAATGTGTATTGCATCTCATGCGCCCCCTACTGGGGACCCAGCCCACAACCCAAGCTTGTGCCCTACACTGAGAATGGAACCAGTGGCCCCCTGGTTTGCCGGCCAATGCTCAATCCACTGAGCCACACCAGCTAGGGCAGACCATGTCTTTAAGAACAACATCAAATATGAAAAAAAAGAAAGAACAAAACCACGCAGAGAGCATCAGCATTCTACTTTCTTCAGGTTTCATCACAACAATGCCAAATGACAGGTTACCACATTTAGTTGGACAAGCTGTGTTTTGAAGGAGGATATCATATCTAAGTGGGTGCCATAGACATTATAGTTTATAAATTTATTGTGACAATTTATCAGTAGATGGCAGTAAAGTGTCTTTTTATTAGAAAATCAGCTCAACAATTTTCAGACAATAGGACAGTGATTTTCAACCAGTGTTCCACAAGAATTTTTAAAACACGCAATACCTGACTAGTCAGGGGCACTGACTTCTTTTCCCTTAGATTGTCAGATTAAAAAATGACAACAGCCCTGGCTGGTGTGGCTCAGTGGATTGAGTGTAAGCCTGTAAACCGAAGGGTTGCTAGTTCAATTCCCAGTCAGGGCACATGCCAGGGTTTCAGGCTAGGTCCCCAGTTGGGGGTGCATGAGAGGCAACCAATTGATGTATCTTTCATACATTCATGTTTCTCTCCTTCCCTTCCCCTCTTTCTAAAAATAAATAAATAGAAAAAAATTTTTTAAAAGCCTTCTCAAAGGAGGCATTTAAAAAGAAAAGTGACAACAGCCAATACAACAGCTGTTCAGTGTGAATGAATCAAAATTATACCTATTTTTTCTTGTCAGATTAGCAAAAAATGTATTTTTTGTGTGTCGCAGAATTTTAGTAATTAGTTTATGTGTGCCATGAGATGAAAAGGTTGAAAATTGCTTCAGTAAGAAATAGAAGAAGGGTCACTTCTACTTTGAATAAAGGTTTATTTATGGGCAGCAATGGCTTGCTTGTAGGGAAAAAGAAAGGTTGAAAAATAGAAATAGAGTGATAAATGCACAACTGAAAGAAATTAGAGTATCAAGAAGTGACAAAGAAAAAGGAGAAACATTCTTAATACTTAAAAGCCTGTTTTCAAAAACATTCTGAAAATTTAAAACTTTTTTTATTAGAGTATAACATAAAAATTCACAAATCATAAGTGTGTAAAGCCCAGTGAATTTTCGCAAAGTGAATACACATCTAATAAACTCACACATCAAAAAATAGAGCATTGCCAGCTCTCAAAAGCCCCTTCATGTCCCCCTTCCAGTTATTACCTACTCATGCCCCTAAGGGTAAAACAGTATCCTGACCTCTAACTCCATAGATTAGGCTTGCCAGGTATTCTACTTTATATAAATGGAATCTTGAATCTGGCTTCTTTTGCTCAATTTTATGTTTTTGTGATTAATTCATAGTCACAAATAGTTGTAGTTAGTTCCTTTTCATTGCTTCATATCATTTCATTATTTGAATATATCACAGTTTATCCATTCTACTGGTGATGAGCATTTCAGTTTCTACTTTAGCTCTATATTTAGTAGTACTACTATGAATATTCTCATACATGTCTTTGGATGAACATGTACAATTTTTCTGCTGAATATAAACCTAAGACTAGGATTGCTGGGTCATAGAGTTTGCTTGTGTTTTGCTCTAGTTGATATTGCCAAACGCTATGTCTTTTTTTTTTTTTTAACAGCTTTATAGAGATATAATTCACATACCATACAATTCACTTATTTAAAGTATACAATTCAATGTTTCTTAGTACAGTCACAGATAGGTGCAACCATCACCAGTCAATTTTTTAGAGCATTTTCATCACTTCAAAAAGCAACCTTGTACCCTTTAGATGTTGCCCTCCTCCCAATTCCCTCCCCCCCAACTTCCCTATTCCTAAGCAACTACTAATTTGCTTTTTGTCACTATAGATTTTCCTGTTCTGGATATTTCATATAAATATGTCTGGCTTCTTTCATTTAGCATGCTTTCAATGTTCATCCATGTTGTGACATGTGTTGGTATTTCATTCATTTTTATCGCTGAATAATATTCCATTGTATGAATATACCACATTTTGTTTATCCCATTCATTCATTGATAAACATTTGTGTTGCCTTCATCTTTTGGCTTTTGTGAATAGTCCAGCTATTCATGTACAAGTTCTTGTTTGAATACCTGTTTTCAATTCTTTGGAGTATATATCTGGAAATGGGATTGCTGGGTCATATGGTAATTCCATGTTTATCTTATCAAAGAAACGCCAAACTGTTTTCCACAGTGGCTGCACCATTTTACATTCCTGCTAGCAATGAATGACGGTTCCAAGTTCTCCATACCCTTGCCGGTACTTCTTTCTTAAAAATGATTTTTAAAAAGTGATTATTATAGCCAACCTGTAATAATGTAGAGTGGTATCTTATTGTGGTTTTGATCTGTATTTCCCTAGTGACTTATTATATTGATTGAGCACTTTGTCATAGACTTGTTGACCATTTGTAGATCTTCTTTGGAGGTGTATCTATTCAAGTCCTTTGCCCATTTTTTAATTAGTTTGTTGAACTGTAAGTTCTCATATATTCTGGGTACTGGACCCTTATCAGATATGTGATTACAAACATTTTTCTCAATTTGGCGGAGGTTACCTTTTCACTTTCTTGAGGTTCTGTGGTGCATAAAAGTTTTTAATTGTGATGCAGTCTAATTTATTTTTTATTTTATTGCTTGTGCTTTTGGTCTAATACCTAAAAAAACATTTGGGTCTTATAGCTACAAAAACCATTGTCAAAGTCAATGTTGTGAAGATTTACCTGTATGCTTCTCAGAGTTTTATAGTTTTAGGTCTTATATTTAGGGCTTTGAACCTTTGTGAGTTACTTTTTGTGATGTGAGGTAAGGGTCAAATTTCATCCTTTTGTATGTGCTCTATCCAGCAGCACTGTGTGTTGGAGAGACTATTCTTTCTCCATTGAATAATATTGGCACTCTTGTCAAAAATCAATCGGCCACAGATATATGGGTTTATTTCTGGACTCTCGATTCTATTCCATTGATATGTTTATCCTTATGCCGGTATCACAATATTTGATTCCTATAACCTTGTAGTAAATTTTGAAATCAGGAAGCTTCATCTCTTAACCAAGATTTGAAGGAAATACCAAAATATCCAATTTAAAAAGCAAGGTGTTATATCTTGGAGCTATTTGAGGCCTGAGAGAGAGAATATCATAAAAACTTTTTAAGTTTTCAAGCATCTCTTCAGTTCATAGTCAGCAAAAATTCAATTCTCACTATAAGGTGAATTTTATGATTTTTTATGGTAGCTCAAGATAGTACAGTCTAAATAAAGTAAAAGTGATTAAGAATATAAAATCTTGGAGAGCAACAAGGACCTTGTCTGTCTTGTTCACCAGTATTCCCTTTCCCTAAAATGACATTCTCACATCTAATTTTTTTCTTTCAATCTTACTCACCCATATCACCTCCTTCGGGAGGCCTTTGCTGGTCCCACCCCACCCCCGAATTAGATTAACTTTGCTGTTATACATTCTCATAGAATCCTTTATAGAGCTTATTGTGATAGCAATTACCCTAATTACCTGTGTCCTTATTTCTTTAATGTTTCATTCCCCTTGTAGATTGTAAACCCATAAAAAAATTCTTGTTCAATGCTGAATCTCCAGTGTCTAATAAAGTGCCTGGAATACAGTGGATGGATACATGCATGCATGAATGCCGTCATGTATGAAAACTACTTATCTGATGTATACTGTGTATAATATACTTTATAACAGCATACATATTTACCTAGTAGATGTGCAAATGGTTAAGAGCACAAATTATGAGTTGAACCTCCTGAGATTGAATCCCAGTTTTTCCATTTAATATATGAGGAACCTTAGACAAGTTCCTTAACCTCTTTTTTACTACCTTCCCATCTGTAAAAATGGGCATAATATTAGTACCTACCTCATGAGGTTCATAATGAAAATTAAATAAAATTATCCACATAAAGTATTTAGCATAGAGCCTGGCACACATTAAGTGTTCAACAGATGCTATCTATAATTATAATTACTATTAATTACTTTATCATTTTTGTAATACAAGTCTTAGATAAATGGCAGATATTTCTGTGAACCTCACAAAACTGACTCGTTTGCCCTGGAGCCAGGGCTACTGGGACAAGGTAAGCCAAGGTCTCCTCTCTCACTCCACTCACAACACGGCCAAACATAAATCAAGCCAGAGCCATGGTTAAGCAATATTCTTTCTTTAATTCCCCTTTGCAAATGGAAGCCCCTGAGCTTGTCCCCACCCCCACCACTATTCCACACCCTGGGCCCCAGATGCAATGCCCCAGCCTCAACCTGGTGGGAGGAAGAGAGGAACACCCCCTCCGCAGGATGGTCCATTAAAAAAATCCTAGTCATTTAAGAAATGAGGCTGAGGACAGGAGGAGGGAGCTGGAAGACAAGGCCCAGGGAAGGCCAGACTGGAGATGTTGGGGTTGTGAGGACCCTTGAGAAGGGTTTGCAAGCACATCCCTAAGCTCAGGGCCAGCATGGCCGAGGGAAAGGAGACAGACAGTCTGACTCATCAAGGTCCTGTCTGCCTGGTTAGGTACACTGACACCACCTCCACCACCAGAGGCCTCCAGATGGAGAATTTTCCAGTTACTCTGGGAAAGGGTTCGCTAAGCATCCCCTCTGGCCCCTGATCTGGGACATGCCTGGGGTCCCCCTGAGACCAAACCTGGGAGAAGGAGGGACTCTAGGAACATGCAAAGGCGGGGAACAGAGACCCCCACCCCACCCCGCTGCTCTACACAATGGTGGCTCCAGCTGCATCTGGGCTCCGAGGGTCCTTCACACCGATGATGAAGTTGTTGGTTCTCCGGCTGCCATGGACCCAGGATAAGACATCTACCTTCTCCACGTGGTGGCCCCTGGCTTCCAGGAACTCAATCTCTTCCTCTGTGAACTCACCTGAAAACCATCCCCCAACATATACACATTCAGAGTGTTTAGAGCACTAGCTCAGGAGTACTTTGGTCAGAACTGAGTCCTGGTCCTGTATGCTCCACTGAGGAGCTGTATGACCTTGGGAAAATTGCTTTACCTCTCTGAGCCTAAGTCTCTCCATAACCCCCCATTAAATGGGGATTATATGAGAACCTAGTACATGAAGTTGTTGCAGGGATTAAAGGAAATAATGAACAGAAAGCATTGAGCTCAGAGCCTTGCATACAGTAAATGATCAATAATATGCAGTCATTCTTAATATTGGAAAAGGGGTTTTGGGGTCTCATCTCCACCTGTCTAAGACAAGTTGTCATCATTACTTGCTGTCATCATTACTACATAGCCCACTAACTGGTCTTTCTGCGTTCAGTCCTGCCTTTCTTACAGCCTATTCACCCAGCAGTAAAAGGGTCCTTTTAAACCATCAGATACATCACTTCCCCCCATTCAAAGCCGTTCAACAGATTTGATGACTCTTGGAATAAAATCCAAAATCTGTAAGGCTGGAAATCCAAAGCTGTAAGGCCCAACGTCATCTGGGACTTCACTACCTCTAAACTCCTCACTTCCTTCTACTGTCTCCCTTAACTCTGCTCCAGCCTCCTTGCTGTCCATCAAAGAGGCCAGGCATGCTCCTACCTCAGGACTTTGCACTTGCTTTCACTCTGCCTAGAATGTTGTCCTCCTATAGAGTCACAAAACTGCCTCCTTCATTCCAATCTTCAAGAGGTTCCCTGATCACTATCTAAAATATCAGCCCTTGTTATCTTTGCTTTGTTTTCTTTCAAAGTAATTAATGCTACCCGCATTTGTTTATTTATTGTATCTTCCTCCACTAGATTATAATCTTTTTAAAGGTAGGAATGTTGTCTTGTTCACGATTGATCCTCAGTGCCTAAAACAGGGTGAGGACATAGTAAATGTTAAACAAGTATTTACTGGGTAAATGAACAAATCCCCATCCTCTTGCATAAATTCAGGCCTTCATCTCTTGCTGGGCCAGTATCCCAGGTGCTTCCTGTATTTCCCCAACTTAAATTCTCCTTCCTTCTAACCCCCTCCCCTATGTAAAACATCAGGTCCTATCCCTCCCTGACTCAATTGGATAAAGTCCATGCTTCTTAACATGGGCCCCCATGATAAGCCATATAACCTCACCTCCCACTACTCCTCAACAAAAATATGGTCTTGGGGATAAATATGATGGACAAAAGAAAATAAACTTTAAAAATACATGGTCTTCCAGAGGGTCGCCGGTTCGATTCCCAATCAGGGCACATGTCTGGGTTGCTGGCCAGGTCCCCAGTGGGGGGTGCATGAGAGGCAACCCCACACTGATGTTTCTCTCCCTCTGTTTCTCTCTCCCTTCCTGTCTCTTGAAAAATAAATAAATAAAATAATTTAAAAAAAAATACATGGTCTTATTTCCCCAACTGGGATGATTTTGGGTAGTTCTTGAGATAAAGACACAATATTGAATAGCATGAAATAAACAAGTCTTGTGTTCACTTTCAATCGTTTGATAATAGCAAGGATTGTATTTCAGTTGGCCTCTAACATTTCTAATCTTCCTCAACACATACAGCAGCCCTCAGAGCCTTCTCAGGGCAGCAGCATCTAACTAAAACCTAAAAATATTTGACTTTTTATAGCTATTTATTGCCTATTTGTGGCAAATAATGCCATTTTTCCACTTGGGATTATAAGATATGCTTTAAAGATACATTTAGGTTAAATATATTTATAGACACAGTATATAAATAATGGTTTAGATGATGTGTAAATATGGCAGCAATGATGGTGATGGATCAATTCTGAAATTTGGGAAACAATGTCTCCACCCAGCCAGCCTCTTGGCTGCTCTCCGAGCCATTCTTTCCGACTCTTGCCCAGGCTGTTCTCCTGTCCAGAATGTCCTTTACTTCCCCATGCCAACCTCTTGCTCATATGTAAGGCCCAACCAGTTGTCACCTCTTCCATAAAGCCTCCCAGAGGAACATTCCTCCACCAAGTCTCTGCTCCTCATGCCCCTGTCTTAGACTGTGAGCTCTTCAAGGGAGGGCTAGGATGAGCCCCCTCGCCTGCAAGTAACTTAGCATAAAGCCTCACATTTGATAGAAACCAGAAGATATTGGTTGAACAGAATTCATTTTCAAGGACTTAGCCTCATCATCCATTGGTTGGGATCCAAAGTGTCACCGGCCAACTACAGGGTGTGACTGCTGAGGACCTAGGTGGTGTGGTTTCTAACATGCCTCAGTCCAGGAGATATCTAGAGCCATGCAGTAAAGAACTGAGTCTTTGTTATCAGCCAGGTGTACAAGTATGTTCTGCTCTCAATTCTGCCACTTACTGGTTGATCTCTGGCTTATAATCTCTGTGGGCATTAGTTTCTCTGTGAAATTGGGATAATAACACTGGGCGGGCAAGGACCAGATCTCATTCAATGTGTATCTCCTTTGGACTTGTATAATACAGTGTCTGTTGTAATAACAACTTCTCAAAGGTGCACATACTTTCCCATTTACAAAATTAAGCTGTGTCCAAAATTAAATACCTCTTCTTCTTAGAGGAAAGTCTGTCTCCTCACCATAACCTATAAGGTCCACGATCTGACCCCTGCCTGCCTCTCTGATCTCATCTCATCCTCACTCACCCTCATTTCTTTCTACTCCTAAAACACACCCAGCTCATTCCTGCCCCGAGTTCTTTGCATTTGTCCCCTTGGCCTACAAAGCTTGCCTCAGTTCTTTGCATGGTGGGCTCTTTCTCGCTCTTCAGATCACAGCTTAAATGTTACCAAAGAGGAGACTTCCTCAATCATTGAGTCAGTCCTGTACATACATTATCTTGATTTAATGCTCTACAGAGCATTTATTTTGCTTTCTCATATTTTATATTATTTATTTTCCTGCCTGCCTATAAATGCAGTGTTCCCAGCACCTAGGGTAATGCCTAGCACACGGGATATTCAACAAACTGCTAAATGAATGGTTTGCAGAATGAACAATTGAGAAAACTGAGGCTCAGAGTGGAGACGTAAATTTCCCAAGGCCACACAACCAGGAAATGGCAGGATAGTTCTAATCCTCCAGATCTTTTATTATTAGGAGTTAGTTGGAGGAAACCAAACTTTCAATGGCAGAGAGTTGGTTGCTGACTGAGGCAGGGGCACCCTTGGGAGGAGACTCTTTCTCTACCAGGGCTTGTGCCCACCCCATGGGAACACTCACTGTCCACCTGCAGGAGGTTGGACTGCAAGTCCGGGTGCAAGCGGCCACGGGCTAAGCTGTCACTCAGGTTCCGGTTCAAAGTCAGGACATTCAGCAGAACCTGTGAAAAACCAAAGGACAGAAGTCAGGGCTATCCCAGAGATGGGGGTTCAGGACTCCACAGTCCTTACCCCAATCTAGACTCCTTAGTCTTTAGATTCCTTGCACCAGGGGTGTCATCTGAGCCTCTCAACAGCCCCAGAAGACAGGCAGGCCTTCGATGACTGGCCCCACTTCACAGAGGAGAAACTGAGGGCCAGAGAATAAAAGTGATGCACTCCAGAGTTTAGAAAGAGCCAGGGAAGAGGCATCATTACTACCCAGTCTCCTTTAATCCAGCCCAGGGCTGACCTCTCTTCTCCTTGGCCAGGGCAGGGTTAATGGCTAGGGATGGTTTAGGTTACAGTGTGGGTACTTTTGCTTATTGGTTTGGAGTGTGGGTAGGCTTTGGAACCAACTGCCTGCCCATTCTTACTAAACTGGACCTAACTTCTTAACCTCTCTGGGCCTCCGTTTCCTCATACATGAAATAGAAATAAGGAAGGTTAAAAGGGTTAACATATGTAATGCCATGCCCAGCACTTAGTAAGAACTCTGTATATGTTAGCTAATGTTATCTCCATTTTACAGATGAGAAGAGGGGTTCAGAGAGGTTAACTGAATTCTCTAACATCACACAGTTGGAAATTGGTAGCCCTTGGGTTGGGACTAATGGGTATCTGATTCCGAAGCTCAGCTTAGTTAACTCACCACCTGCCAAATTATCTATCTGACACATATATCTTGTGCTCAAGACATTTGTGGAATTGTAAGGCATTTTGGAAAGTAGCAGATCCTTCCTTTCAAAATCAGACCCTAAAGAGAGGCACTTGTCTATTCTGATCCTGAGTTGAGCATGATGGGACTTGAGATCGACAGAACCCAGCCCAGATGCTACATTACCTCTCAGTTCTACTGGCCCTGCAATTTCTGCAGCCTGTGAAGAAAGGGAACTTCAGGGCTGCATTTTCACTAAGAAACTCAGCAGGCCCATGTCTCTAGTGTCCAGGAGGAGCCTGGCACAAAGCAGCCCAGCCATGTCTACTGTGAGTAAAGAATGAGAATTAGCAAGAGACAAGGGCATCTGCAGCCCAGGCCACAGCTCGGCTCCCGGCCACAAAAGGCCTACCATGGAGAAAACCTCACCTGGGTCAGGCCGCTGAGGCCCCGGGCAGCTCCATTGGCCCCCAGGGCGAGGTAGGTTCCACAGAGACCCTCCGCTGGCCGGACCACAGTGGGCAGCAGGAAAGACAGTGGCCGCTTCCCTGGCTGTACTGAATTCTCCTGTTATCAGAGGACAGAGACCATAAGGGGGATGAGAGGTGGGGTGAAATAGGGTAAAGACTACTCCACAACTCTTTCAACCTCTCTCCCTTTCCTGTATCTTACACAGGCCCAGTTTTCATGGGAGACTGGTCTCTCCTCAGGCCACAGTTTGCTATATGTGAAATGGGCAGGGTGCTTGGATAACAGGTGGATAGTGAACACACTAAGTTCTGGGGCTACCATGGGTGACAGGGGAGGGGCCAAGCCAAAAAAGATAGCTTTGGGGAAGAACAGGATAATCTCCACCCTGGTCATCTCTGTCTTTGTCCTGCCAGGTTCCTAGCCAGCAGGGTATAAGAGTGCTGGCCTCCAACTTACACAATAATTTCTATCTCCTGCCTCCTTTGGTACCTAGCAACAGGGCTGAAACCCATCTGCTCAGTATCACAGTCATAGCCCACTAGTGCTAAAAAGTACCCAAAGCATAAAACCAGGGGCCAATATCCTCACTATACAGGTGAAGAAACTGAGGCCCAGAGAGGGGACAACTCTTTCTCCAGGTCACACAGTGAGACAGTGACGGAATGGGATAAGGTTTCTTCAGACCCACCAGGTTCCAGGCCCCAGACTTGGGCACCTTTTCTTCTTCTTCTTCTTCTTTTTTTCTTTTTTGTATATTTTATTGATTATGCTATTACAGTTGTCTAATTTTTTTCCTCCCCTTTATCCCCTCCACCCTGCACCCCATCCCAACATTCCCACGTCCTTTTCTTTATAATAGAAGTTTCTAGAGGTAGTAGGGAGGGACTGTAGTATATCCTCCCCAGCCTTGGGGTCCCCAGGATAGGAGGGAAGCAAGACCCTACCAGGCTGGGCGCAGAATGGTTAGCAGTTCTGTTGGGCCAGGAGAAGTCCAGCATCTGGCTGTTGAGCAGGATCCCCGAGGGGGTGATGAGGCCACTGCCAAAGGGCCGGTTCAGGGAGCTGGGGGCCGAGATTGGGGCCAGGTGAACCCTTAGCCCACCCTCACTCCTGCCCAAACCCCACCTCCTTCCTGGTCTAGATGATCTCTTGTGCCAGGTCCTGAGTCTGAGCTGGCATACCTGACCATGGCCACAATGAAGTCGTCAGGGCCCATGATCAGCACCTGGGCAGCTGTGGGAGCTCCATCCAGCTCATAAACAGGCAGCAGTGGGGCAGGGGCCGCCTGGGAGTCATTGATGTGGCCCCGGAGGTAGGCAGCCTCTACCTTGCTGAAAAGAAATGGGATAGGAGATGAACACACAGCAAGTTCTCATTACGTTCCACTTACCTCTCTTTCTGACGTCCATGCAAATATTTGACTAATATCGGCCTCCCCCATTGGACCTATTAGGTCCATGAGAGCAGATTAGTTATTCCTAGCATGTAGGTAACATTCAGGAAAGAGTTGTTGAACTGGATGAATTTATTTAGGTGTTATTCAGATTCTCTTCTAGAGCTAACTTTTAATTTATTTAGTGCTTAAATCAAGAGTCTTATAGCTACTTCTTGACTTTAGTCATTTAATCCTTTCTATGAAAGTACCTGGGGCATAGTGAATGCTCAGAAAGTGTTTCTTCTGACATGAACAAACTGAATTCACTTAACCTAATATTTGTAGTCTAGAAATTAAGTTTCATTAAACGTTTAGTATGTACGTGTGTGGGATAGCTGTATAGAGGAATCTTTACTTGCTATTAGAATTTTTTTTGAAAACACAGAAAGACTAAACACATAGTAAGCCCTTAATAAATATTTATTGAGTGAATTAGTTGAATGGATTTAATATAGGTATATGTGTGTGTTTTGGAGCTGAATTTGCACTGGTCTTGAAAACAAATTTATTAAATTATGAAAATACAAATTTTCATTAACTATATTTTTAATTTCTGATTTTTCCTTAGCTAGCCTTTCAGTCAGCTATAGTAGCAGTAAAATAGTAACTATTCTTACCCCACTGCCAATTAATAATAATGATGGTATTTGTTAAATATTTATGATGTGTCAGACAACATGCTAGGTGCTTTGCATGTATGATCTTGCTTGGTCCTCACCACGACTTCAGGAGGTTGGCACCGTTATTGTCTGGCTCCTTTGTAGAAACCGAGATTTAGAGAGTTTAAGGCTGCATAGCTAGTGGATGGAGAATCTTGGATTTGAACTGAGTCAGTCTGACAAGGGCCTGTCCTAACATCTTACTACTATGTTAGGCTGCTAATGTAGATACATGATAATCAAAATCTCCACCACCTCCAATATTTCTTGGAGTCTCTGTTCATTATTAATAGGCTTTCTTTTTCTACTCGAAAGAGGGAAGAGATGGGCCCATATGTGTGCCCTGCCAGGGTCAAAAAATTTTGAGAGCCATATGAAATAGAGCAATTCATTGTACAGATGGGAAAACTGAGGTACAAGGAGAGGCAACCATAGTCATATTGTGAGTTGGGGTTGAGCTGAAATTGAATTGGGACTTCAGACCCATTGCTCCCCTGGCTGCTTTTCACCCAATCCCTTCCCCACACCCACCACCACCTCACCAGTCCCCAGGGTCCGGCCACGGGACCCACCTTAGCATGTCATCCATGCTCTCAGTGATGGTAGAATCATAGATGGGGTCTCCCAGTCTGCTGGCCAGGGCTAATGCAATCTTCAGGGTCTGAAAACAGAGCTGAGGTATGGCAGAGGCTTCCAGGCCCCTCCCAGCACCCACAGCCAGAGTCCTCATGTGTGAAAACACTTAGAGGGAATTTAGTCCTACCCATGACACTACCCCATTGCCCCACTCCCAGTGTCCCCACTGGGGGGTGGGTAGGATGGAGGGGTTGGCCTTACCTCTGCCACCCAGTGAAGAGCCTGTTCCCGGGATACCAGGCTGGTGAGATTGAAGCCCTCGAGGATGTTGAGAGCACTGATGAGGGCAGGGCCTGTGTGCGGCGGTGGGGGACTGAGAACCAGGTGGCCTGAAAGGACAGGAAATGACCAGATGGCAGGGGACAGGTCAAGGCATCTCCACATCCCACCATCTCACATGCTGAGACCACTCCACTGAACTCCCTCGTCATGTAGGGGGAAAGTGTTGACAGGCAAAGGGACCCACCTAAGTTCACATGGCAAGTCAAGGACAGAGCCAGGACTCCAACCCAGAACACTGATTTTCAATTTCCTCTTCCATATGAGGAAACCAAGGCCCAAGAGGACTGCCCAGAGTCACAATGCAGGCCATTGGCAGAGCATGTCCAGATGTTCAGATTCCTGGTCTACCATGTGTCTCCTTTTAGCTCCTCCCACAGGCCAGGGTACTATTCAGGGACCCTGATGGTCCTACCCCTGAAATTTCTTGGGAGCAGTAACCTCCCAAGGTCTTTTGATTTGGATAGCAAAGGAATAATAATATCTGACATAACATAAACAACTAAGTAACTCATTTAGTCTTCAAAATGGGTACTGTTATAACCCCCATTTTGCAGGTGAGAAAACTGAGGCACAGAGGGACAGCTGGTCCAAGGTTATAGGAGACAAGTGGAACTCAAGGCATTGCCAAGAGGATCCAGGCTGAGGAGGGGAAATGGAGCTCAAACTCAGTGGCCATTCTGATCAGAGTAACTTCCAACATCATCTCATCAAGTCTTCATGGCCACCCTGAGAGGCAGGCACTATATTCTCCATTTTAAGGAGGGAAGCAAGGCTCAGAGTGGGAAGTGACTTGTTCCAGGGGAATGGCATTGCTGGTACTCAGACCCAGGTCTTCCTGACTCCCTAGCTATGCTCTTCCTCTGCTCCATATACCAGTGCCTCTGGTAGGAATCAGGCTGGAGATTGAGGCCTGGAAACAGGAACTCAGAGGCAGCCCATGCTTGGGCTTGAGGTAGTCTGGGCCCCCTAGAGGAAAGAGAACCTGCAAACTTCTTTAGGGACCTAGGAACACACCACTTTGGGTTCAGCAAACATGGATTTCGCCCATGTTATAAACTTGGCTTTCCAGGTTCGTCATTGGTTTTGAGTTTGATAAGTTCTATTCCTTCCCTGGGCCCTCAGTTTCCTTTTGGCACAATTAGGGGGCAGGTGTATGACTGTCTTGAAAAGTTTGTTATAATCAGAAGCTTAGATGAACTTGGTCTTATGAATTCTTCTTATTCGGGGCATTGAGAGTGGGACTCGGAATGGGCAAGGCAACACAAAGCCCAAATCAAGAAAACCTATGGCCAGCACCCCACCTTCTAGGCCTGAACCTTTGACCATATCCTAAATACTTGGGGTAACTGACTCCATGAATACTTCAGAAGGTAGGCTGGCTCTGGCTTGCTTTATTAGTTAGCTGTCCAGGAGCTCAATGCCTCAGTTTTCCTCCTGTGAAATGGGGAGGAGTCTTTTAGCCAAAAGCATATAGCCATGGACTGGGAGGCTTCTCCTGAGCAGGGACCCTGGGAGCTGGGGGAGAGGTCACCTCTGTACACGCCACACACAGGCTTCTCCACGAGGGCACTGTAGTTGCTGAAGTCCTCCTCAGTTATAACACCCCCTGCGTGCTGAGCCTGAAAGGGAGAAAATGGCCCCACCACCACTGTGAGCCACACAGCGCAGACTGAGCAAGTGGATTTGGCGTATGACGTAGGTTTGGATCACAGGCAGATTAGATGTTTATAATTTTTGTGCCTTCTGCAACTCCCTTCATGGCCTTTAGGTACCCCATCAGCCCTGGGTACCCCAGAAAAAGGGGGAAAAGCACTAACATTGAACACCTACTATGTGCAAGAAACTGTGCTGGTACATTCTGTGAATGACCTTCTTAGCTCGGTATTCAAGGCCCCTGGTGATCTGGTGCTTGCCTATATCTCTGCCTCATATCCTGCTATTCCCCAGTGACTCGCCGTTCCTTAACTCAAGATTCCATGTCTTTGCACATACTGCCCTCTCTGCCTAAGAAAAAGGAAGATTTTCTACTTACAGCAACACTGGCCTGAGAGATATCAAAACTGAATTCTGTATTTCACTACAACCAACTAAAGCCACTATAAAACCATGGATGACCCTGGTAGGAATGATGTAACTGAGCACTCTACTGACCAGTGAACCAGTCTTGTACAAACAAATGGGCTTGTTTCATACTACCCAGCATGCTAATTTTCAGCCCTAAATTAGCATAACACTAGGAATCCTCTCCTTTTTTAGTACTTGAAGCCTCTGACTTCTAATCCACCCTCAGTGAACTATACATTGAATTTCTTGGCTCATGTGTATTCCTTTGTCTGTAATAAACTCAACTTTGGGTTTTTTCTTTTTCTTTTAAAGCTCTGATTGTCTTTGTTAGAGTCTCCTTCATCCCTCTCTCCACCTCCAGGAAAGGATACATAACCCCAGTCTGGCTAATTAGAGCATTTCTTTCCATGGCACAGTGATTGGTCTGGGAATAGTCACGAGACCGTGACAAGCCAATGACACATACCTTGAGGCTTTTGCTAGAACTACTGGAATGAGAAATGCTCTTTCTCTAGGATGACTTGCTGGAAAGATGGCTGATGGGGAGCAGGTATGGAAAGGATCCAACAGAAAATGAATTGAAGCAGAGGAAAGTAGAGTCATAGACAGAATGAGAGACAGACCAAGTCTTGACAATGTAGATGGAGCCCCTAGATCCAGCAGACCTAAAGCCAGTACTCTGCTGGACTTTCCAGTTAAGTCCATTTGAGATGGGCTTCTGTCATCACATGCATACCTCTAGTGCCCAGTACAGGGCCTGGCACAGAGAGGGCACTTCGTAAATGTAGAGTGAATGACGGACCTATTCAATTCCTACAACTGTATGGCAGAGATAGACATAATCACCCACATTTCACAAATGAGGGAACCACTGAGTTGGTCTGTGCATCCTTACCTTGAATGTAATTTTCCATTAGGAATTTTCAAATCTTGACAACAGTTCTCAGAATCCATTACTGTCTCAGACTAAAACTCCTTGGGGTTGGTTCATAGGCCCTTATGTTAATCCCCCCAGTCCCAATGGAGGAGGCATTTCCCTCAGTCCCTACAAAACCCACGGGCAAGGTGAGATTATGGGCTCAGGGAAGTTGAAGCTGATCCTAGGTCTCTACCAAGACTGGGAGGGACAGGACAGGCCTCTGTGTAGGTTGGCACCAGCCCTGGGGAGCCCAAAGTTATGACTCTCAATCAAGACAGAACACTTTCATTCCCAGCAGGTTCTTCCTGACACATCCCAATCAAGCCCTCCCACTCCAACAACCACTGATCTGATTCCTAGTATCAAAGGTTAGTTTTGCCTATTCTAGAATTTCAAGTAAATAGAATCCTAGTAAATGTATTTAGAGAGAAAGGGAAGGAAGGGGGAAGAGGATGTTCCTGCAGTAGGGTCCTTAAGGGTAGAGGGGCTCCCCACGTGACATGCTCACCTCAGCCACCATCTCCAGTGTGAGGTTACCACCAGCATAGAAGGCAGCGGGGCCATAGGTGCCAAGTACATCCAGTACCGTGGCCAGGTCAGGCCGATGCATCAGTGAACCAGGTAGGGGTGGGCGGCCCGATGGCAGGAACGTCTCATGGAAGCGCTCCGACGCATCAGGTGGTGGCTGTTCCGCCAGGGCACGCGCTGTGGGCAGGGATGGGAGGCTGGGCAGGGGGTGCCAAGGTTGGACCCAATGGCTGAGATGTGTAATAGGTGGGCTGGATGAGGGCTGAGTAGCTGGCCCTAAGAGCTCTGGTCCCCCAGGAGCCTGTTATGGGGGAGGTGGGGTTGTATATGGGCCCCTCCCAGATCGCCTTATCTCAGTCTGCTTCCTGATGAGGGTTGGGGGGCAATTCTGAGGAGCAAACTAGAAGAAATGTGCTTTCTGGTTTGGGCTCCAAATCTCAGAGTTTCCCTCTCCCCTCTCCATCAACCTCATGCCTTTCTCCCCACCCTCAGGGCCCACTGACCTAGATCATGGGTCACGTTGAAGCCATCTTGGGCCACAGCTGCTGCGAAGGCCAGGACTTGGTACCATGGCAGCCTGGGGAGGCCGGAGAGCAGGGGGTGGAGAAGGTCCTGGGGGGAGGAGGAGGGGTCCTGGGGGAAGGGGGGTTCCTGGGAAGGAGAGTCCTGGCAAGGGAAGGGGATATTAGGAGGGGGAATTCGGAAGGGAAGAATCCAGGAAGGTAGGAGGCCACCAAAGGAGGGGTGCAGGCAGGGGGACCCTGGTCCCCAGGGGGAGAGTCTTTACCTGCCATAGAGCTGGTGAGCTTCATGTAGCCCCTTCACCATTCCAGGAACCCCCACCAAGAGCCCAGGCTGGGCGAGGCGGGCAGGCGAGGGAGAGAGGAGACCAGGTCACTGGAAGGGGGGGGCTGGGCTGAACTCTGCAGAGCCCCAAGCCAGGGATGGGGGCTGGCACAGGGGAGAGACACAGGCCAAGTATCCCAGAGGAGGGACAAGCTGTCCCAGCAGGCATCTTCCCTCCCATCTCCCTGACTTCCTATCAGCAAATGCAGAAAGGCCTCCTTTATCTGTCAGAGTTGAGGGCCTTATAAATTAAGCAAACCCTTTTAAGAGCCAGAACATAATCAATTTAGATAGAAACCTATCTATAGTGGATTATACCTATTCCTGCTTTTTAAAATAGTGGGCAAGAGACCTTCATTGAACCTTTTCATTATCACACCACCATTACTGTGAGCTGTGATAACTCAGGAGTGTATTGGGCTTTTACCTCTGCACTAAGTACTTTTCCAAGTTATTCTATTTCTGCCTTTGCTCTCAGTGGAGAGTGCATTTTCCTCTAGCAGTTCCTCTCGAATCTTCCAATATGTCATGGGTAGGAAAGTTACAGCCAACAGACTCAGAGTGGGATGTATGAGTGAAAGTGAGGCAACTTGGACATCACAGGCTGCTACGTGGTCTTTTTTCTTCTTTCTGTGTGCCAGATAGGGAAGGTCACTAGAGAAGTTAAGATGTCACTGTGTTGCCTATTATCCACTACCCAGATTTTTTTTGTTCACTACTTTACTTGGGGGGTTGCCTGTCTCTCTCATAGACTACGAGCATCTAGCTCCACTCATTTTCTCACCTCTGTAGTAAATGCTTAGCAAAGTAATGCTTGGTTTAGCAGAAGGGCAGTGAAGGGAGACCCCCCTGGATACTCTTTTCTCACCAGGGTCCCCACCTTGGTTTCCCAGGATCTTTGCAATGCCTCTTCCCTGAGGGCCCCTGGTGCAGACTCCCGGAAATCAATTAGGTGGCTCTCGTTTCGTCGGATGTCATGGACCAGCATCACACCCCCACTGGAAGAAACACAGGAAGGGGAGGGTGATGAAAAGATGCCACCCCCGAACCCCCAGTGTTGACGGCTATAGGCTCAGTTTGTCATCAGGAGTCAGGTGTTTGAGCCCTCTCCCCAACAGAGATTCAGAGACTCGGCCACACCACAAGGGTAGGGAGTGAAATCAAGGCAGGAACCCAGAGCTCTTGGGTCTCTTTCAGCCCGTCACCGGAGACTTTAATCCCAGATTACGAAAAACTCAGAGAGTGGGAGAGCAGGATGTTCCACGCCACCCCCACCCCAGACCACAGCTGGAGTCCTGCCAGCTTCCTGCACCTGCCTCCTTGGTATGCCTCCATTCCCTCTCCCAGGACTGAATTATGTAAGAACAGATTGTGCGAAATGAAAAGGGGGACTTCTTTGAAAGGGCCTAGAGGGCTGGTCTTACAGGAACCAAGACATGGACTTTGTCAGCTTGTCCCTTTTCTGTGGTTTGTTTCCATCTGAGATGGCTGGCCTGTAGCCAAGTAACATAATGAAGAAAGCAGGACAGATAAACAATAGGGAGTGGTAGCAACTGTGGCAAAGTATACAGGCACAGAATGGGAAGCAGCTTCCATTCAGGTTTAGATCATTGCAGTCATGTGGAACTGTGGGCCTAGTGTTACCGTGTCTCTCCAAGTTCAAGGGATGTTGGAAATTCTCAATTTTTTAACAATAGGAAACACATTTTTAAAAATTTAACTCTGCAAGCCAAACCAGTCTACGTTCTGGGTGTGGTCCATGGTTGGCCAGTTTGTCACCTCCATCCAGTTTAAGACTTCTTAGCCTGGGGTGTATTTTTGAAGGATGGAGGGTTCACAGCTTTCATCACACTCACAGGGATTTGTACGGCTAGAAGTTTAAGTATCGACTGCCTTAATTAATGACAGTATACCCCCACCTGAGCACCTCAGCTTATAATTTACAAAATCCTTTTCCAAGTTAACAACAACCACCACCAAAAACTTTTGAAAACACCTCCTCTCACTCCATGCAAGGAGGAGATAAAATTGGGTGTAGAAAGAGCAAATGCAAAGAGTTGGGGCCCATCTGTCTCTCTGCTGAAGCTTGGAGAGCCCTATATGAGGTCTAAGACCAGGACACGGAATTAGGCCTGGAAGACCCCAACCTCCACAGCAGGGAGTTCCTTACCCGCCCAGGCCAGAACTGTGCGGAGCCACAATTCCCAAACACAGGGCTGCTGCCACCGCTGCATCCACAGAAGATCCCTGTTTACTGAGCACCTCAATGCCCAGCGACGTGCAACGGGCGGCATCGGTGACCACAGCACCCTGGTGGAAGATCTGGGAGGAGAAAGGGGACTGACTAGGTGGGAACAGTAGGAGCCCCCTGCTTCCCTAGGGTACCTCCACGAAACCCAGAACCTCCACAGGGGGTGGTGGTGCTGGCGGGAGCCCTGTCCTCTTGCTTTCTTAATTCTCCCCTATTTACCTTCTCTTCTCTTGTTACCTCAAGTGCCTCCTACCTGCTCAGGTCCCTTCCTTGCTCTGCCCCTTCATGCCCGCAAGCCCCTCCCTTTGGGACCTTCCTCTTCCATGTTACCACCCTCCCCCTTTCCCACTTCCTGGCCCACTTCCACCACTCATCCGTTCCCAGTTCCCATGGTCTTCTCAAGCGGTTTCTCACCTGAGGGTCCCCGAAATAGATCTGCATGATGAGCGCCACAGTAACACCCGTGGCAAAGGTGAGGCAGGCTGTGACTATGACCGTGAGCCCGTCCTGACGGCAGGAGCACTCCGCCGCTGCTGCTGAGAACGGGTCTTTGCGGGTCTCCCGCAAAGGCGACCCGTCCTGGCTGCCCATCTCCGATGATGACGACGGCAGCCGCTGCAGCCGCGCTGACTTCAGGAAGGAGTCCGGGTCTGCGGGTGGCCGGGGGTCGGTCTGGACGCTTCTTACGCCGCCCTGCCTACCCTCCAGGTAGAGCTATGCCCCGTGCCCCCTCTCCCCACTCCGGTCAAACCTCTACTAGATAGCGCCTTTCAGCGCGTTCCCTGCCCAGGGCTGTTGGCGGTGGCAGTCAGGGCTGGGAAGAGACAAGGACCACCAGCTGCGAAGAAAGGCGGCTGGTTTACAGCCCCAAAGCCAAACTTTCCCAGACCCAGGGCTGAGAACACTTCCTGGAGAAGCGGGGGTTGGACCCTCCCTGGAAACGAGATACTGCCTGAGCTAGGCCTGGCCTTCTGTGCAAGGAGGCAGCTACTTAAACTGAGGGGAGGGACCCTGGCTTCCAACCCCGCTTCAGTTATTCATTCATTCATTCAACAAATAGAGAGTCTGCTGTTTTTGGCCCTATGCTAGATGCTAGGGGAAAGGTACAGGCAGTTCCTGCCCTCTGGGGTTCACAGATTAGTGGAGGACAAAGCCAATAATCAGGTAAGCAAAGGAGTATATAATTACAAGTTGTGGCAGGTGCTATGAAGAGAAAGGAGGAAATAAAACAATAGTGATGTGTGTTGGGGGCTGCTTAGCTGGGGAAATCAGCCACAGCTTCACAGCAGAAGTGACTTTTAAGCTGAGAACTAAGGGACGAGAAGGAGCCAACCATATGTACAGCAAGTGGTGAGTAGGTAGTGTTCCAGAAACAGGGAACATTAGGTGCAAAGGCCCTAAGGTAGGAATAAAATGACACATTAGAAAAAAATAACCAAGCCCTGGGTGGTTCTAGCGTAGTGAGCAGTGGGGTGGAGGCTAGGCCAGATCACTTGAGCCTTCTTGGCTTAGTGAGAAGTTTGGATTTTACCCTAAGAGCAATGGGAGGCCACTGAAGAGTTTTTAAGGGAAAACGTGAAGCCATCTGTTTTACGATTTAAAAAGATCCCTCTGGCTGCTATCTAGAGAATGGATCTGAGGATGTAGGAGTGGAGGTAGGGAGACCTGAAAGCCACTTACTTGCCAAGTGTCTATGGATAAGTCACTTCAAGTTATGAGCCTCAATTTCCTCATCCTAATAATGGAATTAATCCCAAACTGGCTGGATGGGTATAAAGATTCCATGAAGCGATGTCTACTGGGCATCCTGTAGGTGCTCACTCAAAGTTTTTCCATTCATTTTCAACCTTAGTCATGGCTGATAGAGACCCTCTTCTATCCCATAGTTCCCTCCTCTGGGTGCTGTCAGCCTTGAACCAGGCCTCTAAATGGCCTAAAGGTCCTGGGTGTTTCTGAACAGCAAAGCAATAGCTTGGTACCGTGGCCTTAATACTTTGCTGTATTTACAGTATGTTTTTAAAAGTTCATTCATTCATGTCCTGGCTGGTGTGGCTCAGTTCACTGAGTGCTGGCCTGCGAATGGAAAGGTTGCTGGTTCAATTCCCAGTCAGGGCACATGCCTGGGTTGCAGGTCAGGTCCCCAGTTGGGGACGTGTGAGAGGCAACTGTTTCTCTCTCACACAACAATGTTTCTCTCTCTTTTTGTCTCCTTCCCTTCCTCTGTCTCTAAAAGTAAATAAATAAAATATTTTTTAAAAAATGTTCATTCAATAAACATTTTTTGAGCACTAGGAGTATAACTTCTACTGTGCACTAGGAGTATAACTTCTTTAAAAGTCTGTGGGGTAATATTAAATATTGACTGTTATATTTTCCTATTTAAAATTGGTTCACCAATGCCAACATGATAAAAATCTAAGCTTCTTGACCTGGTATTCAAAGCCCTGCATAATCCACACTCTCTTATGTAAATAAGAGACCACATGCACATACAGATAATTTTTAGAAATTATGTATCATGGTTACTTTTGGGAAAAGATTGTGAAGGTGGGAATGAGATGGGGGTGGGAAAATATTTTGTTTGAAATTTTTACTACTTATATATATTTCTTTCATTTAAAAAAATCAATACATACATTTTTAAATAAAAAGGAAAATTTTAGGGCAATAGTAATGGAGAAGGAAATTTTTACTTTTCTTCACTATTCCTAGTTTATTCATTGGTTTATTTTTACCTTGAACATGTAATTTGTTTTTAAATTTTTATTTCAAAAAGAAGATTGTCTTCCAGAAGCCTCCTTCAGTTGATCATGCTTGCATTTAATGCTAAGCACCAGCACCGCCGAAACTGTAAATAAAACTGGAATTCATTCAATAAACACATGTTAAACACCCACTGTGGGCACAGAACTCTCTTCAGCCCCTAAAGGTTTCAAAAGAACTTTAGGAAAGGGTTTTGAACTTATATTTACTGACTCTGACTATATGTCAGGCACTTTACATATATTTCCTCATTTAAGTGTTCCCATAATGTTATGAGACAGGCCCACTCTCCATTTTATTTTATTTATTTATTTTTAGAGAAAGGGGAAGGGAGGGAGAAAGAGAGGGAAAGAAACATCATCTGTGGTTGCCTCTTGTGCGCCCCCTGCTGGGGACCTGGCCTACAACCCAGGCAGGTGTCCTGGCTGGGAATTGAACCAAAGACCCTTCAGTTCGTAGGCAGGCACTCAAAGCCCACACTCCATTTTAAAGATGAGAAAACTGGGACCGAGAAATGTGATGCTGCCTGCTTAAGATCATAAATAAATAAATGGCAGGACCAAGGGTCTGTGTAACACGAAAACCTTTCCATTCCTCCATATGTCACCAGGAACCATTTCCCCCCTCAAAAACCAACCTTATAAGCTGGTTGGCATTTCCAGGTACTTGTCCTTAAATCTGTTTTCTCCAATCAGATATGAAAAGCCAGGAGATGAAGGTAATATCAGAGCTGGAGCCATTCAAGACTTTTTATTCCACCAATTATTAAGTTATTCATTTAGTCAACAAAATATTTACTGAGTACCCTACTGTGTACGTACTGGGGAAATAATACCATTGAGTTTACTAATATGTAAGAGCAACAGCAGGACACTGGGAAAATATTAGATTGGGGCCAGAATAAATAAGTCTTTTGGGAGAAAGGTGAGTTTAATTTTAGCTATTCTGAATTTGTGAAACACCAGCAGGAGTTGTCTGGAGGCAGCTAACCCAGTAGGCATCTAATTTTTATTTGCTTAGACACCATTTCCCATTCAATTTTCTTTAGAGAATACTATCCCCCCTCTCATTCCTCATTCCCTCATTCCTGACTAAAGTAAGTATAAGACCTGAGCCTAGCCAATCAGAACAAGCACTTCTGTACAGTGATTGGTTCAGGGACAGGCATATGACCAGCACCAGGCCAATTAGATTCAAACTTTGTTCTTTTGCTGGAACTATTGTGAAAGAGAAAGGCTTTCTCTCTATCTAGGCTACTAAAGTGGTAAGATGCTGCTACTAAAGTGATAAGATGCTGCTACTAAAGTGATAAGATGCTTCTGGGGGCAACTTGCCTCCATAAAATGGGGATGGGAGGCTTTCTGAGGAGGAAACAGGAACGCCAAGCAAAAGATGAAGAAAAGCCCATTCCTTTTTAGAAACCTCAGTGCAGCTATGCCTGAAGCCCCATAAGCCTGAACTTTTCAGTTATGCTACCCAATAAAATTCTCTTTTTAGATGTAGCTCAGTTTTAACTGAGTTTATGACAAAAGAACCCTGAACAGAGTCTACTTAGCAAGTCTAGAGCTCAGGAGAGAGATCTTGGCTGGAGACTGAGGTCCTCTCTGGCTTACTTGGAAAATCACTCAAGATTGTTAAACTAGGGAGTGACACATTGAGAAGTGCAGGGTAGTAGATGGATTGGGATTGGGTGGGAGGCAGGGAGAGGCAGGAGGCACAAAGATGAGCTAGAAGCCTATGGGTAATACAGATAAGAGAGAATGGTGGCTTAGTCTAATCACAGGGATGATGTGATGGAATTTGAAAGATACTTAGGAGGGAGACAGAGAACATCTGATCACCATTTGGAAGTGAGAGGAAGGGAGTGGATGATGGGTAGCTCCTGGGTTTCTACCTTGAAGACTGGATGAATGGCAGTATCACTGAGAATGACTTTGGGAGAAGAGCAGGTGTATGGAGAAGAGATGATGAGTTCAGCATAGAACATGCTGAAAGTGAGGCAGGTGCCTGGGAGAGGAACATATATGGGCCTGGAGGTCAGAAAAGAGGAAAGAAGGTATTACTCCAAACCTGGAGTGGTCATCACCCAGCTCTGTTTTCCATAGAGTCTGCAGTGGGGTGCCTAGCACCTGTTTCTAGGGCGTGGCGGGCTAGAGGGTCCTGGATAAGAGGATGGGGCAGTGCCACTAGGTGGCACCACCAGGTTGAGAACATAGGAGGCCATGTTAGCCAGCAGGCTGGTCCAGCTGGGCCAAAGGAGGCTTAGAGCTTGGAGGCAGCACTGGGAAACATGGCACTGAAATGACTACACAGATATGATGGCAAGGTCCTTGGAACCTTCGTGCACAGCCCAGGCATAAAATACAGGTTTCCAGAAATTTCAGGTGACTGGGATCTCGGCTAGATTTTTGTACAGATTAGGGCAGAGTCTGTATTAACTCCCCACAGTACTCCCTGAGTTTTTAGAACTCCTTCTGCCGCCTTGTTTTATCCTAAGATCTTCTTTCTCATTCATTTATTCATTCATTGACTTTTATTGAGTGCTTAGCACTATGATGAATGGTGGAGAAGGGATGGTGAACAAAAGAGTCATGATCCCGCCCTCAGGGTTTACAGACACCAAGTAATTACATGATCACACAAATAAATAATACAAGTTTTGATAAGTGCATTTATATGGGGCCAGGAGAAAACATATAAGGGGTTTCCAATCTCCAGGTTGGGAAAGATAGGCATTCCCAGTTAAACTGGAAGAGGAAGCTAAGGAAGCTAAGGGTAGGTGTGCCCATTGTCACACAGTGAGTCAGGGCAATCTGGGACTCAAACTGGTACTCCTGCCCCTGAATAAAGGACTTGGTTCAGGCTGGTATCTACCAGAACACATCTTCCCACTCCTCTTCCTGCTACCTCCTGATTCCAGGGTTACTCCCTCTAAAAAAAAGTTTCGATCTGCAGCTTTGACTTTTGTTATCCATAAGGCTCCCTATCATCATCACACACCCTCCAGGTAGGGTATAGTCTAGTCAGGTTGGCAGGGGCTGGTTGTCAAAGCCAGATGATCAGAAAGTTATGGAGGGGGAAACAATTTGGGACTGTAAGACTGGGAGTAGCTACAGAAGGGCCAAGCTAGCAAGGGTTGAGCCATAGAAGCAGGTTCTGCCAGGCTGGTAAGGGCTAGGACTCAACTGCAGGCACTGGGAGGAAGAGAGAGTGAAGCAGAAGGATGCTCTAATGCCAGGAAGTGACGTTAAGGGAAAGAGGGATGGGGGATGGAAGATGAAGAATGGATGGGGAGGATAGAGCTGAGCCACATGGATAGCAGAGAGAGCACTAAGGAAGAAATGCTCTGAGAGCTTTTGGCCCTCAGGTTTCCCTACTCCTAGCCCCTGCAGTCCCTGCAGAGGGCTAAGAAGAACACAGTAAAATTCTGGAGCCTGCTTCCAGGGTACCTTACTAACATTCCGACCTGATCCATGGCTCTGGTACCAGTGAGGTAATCCACAGGGCAGCAAAGGCACTCTAGTCCCCAAGGACTTTGAGAGGTCATTCAGTCCATCCCCCTGTCTCCCAATACCCAGCACATACAGAAGGAATCATACTCTCTTTACCCCTCCCTGGATATGAAGAGATTCTCAGCATCTCCCCATGGTCTCTCCTTCCCACAGTCCCTAACTGTGGGGAAGTTCTTCTCAAGACCTAGCCTCTATTCATCTTGCTGCAATCTCTAACTTGATTTATCTTATCCTGTTCTCTGTGACTAGAGAAAAGCCTCTTCTGGGTGATCACAGCTATTCCTCAGAATCTCCCCTCCAACATTCTTTCTTTATTAGTTGGTTCTTTCCAAAAGGTAACCCCCATCCCTCCTACTGCAGTCCCTGGCATCATTCTCCCTTGTCGCATCCTAGGACTCCAAGGCAGAAATGCATTCCCAACCCCATCAGATAATTACCAGAGAAAAGAGAGCAGAGAAAGGTCCAGGAGGAAGGAAATGAATTAAGGAGATGGAGGCTGGAGGTGATGCTCCACGTAGATGGAAGACCAGGGGCGTCCCAGGGGGCAGGAACGGGGTCAGCGGGGCTCACCTGTATCGGGGTCTCCCAGGAAAGCGTCCTCGTCCTTGCGGCCCCTCAGAGGGACCGCGGGCGCCGGCTCGTCCTCTGGTAGCCGCGGGAAGCTGGTGATGCTCATGTAGTCCACGGGCGAGTAGGCGCCCAGAGAGCTCTCTTGGCTGGCCTGGTTCTCCGCCGCCATCCTCGCCCGCGCCCCCCCAGCAACGCAGCGCCTGCCGGAAGTGGTGCGGAGGGGGCCGGGGGATAGGGGGTGGGTAAGGCGGGGCCTGAGCTCCGGGGCCGCCAGGAGGGGGCGCCTCACACCCACCCGAACGCGAGTCAGGGTCTGACTTGCTTCCGCCTGCTTAGTGCTGTCAGCCTGCAGTGGGTGCGCAGGTGGGGATGGGGTTATGGATGCAGGGGCCGGAGGCCAAGACCGGGTAGCGAAGTGAGGGTCGGGGGGGAAGAGCACACTACAAGTGCGACCTTAGTGGTTCAGGACACCTTATGCAGCCCAGGGGCCACATCCCTTCTTCCAGTTTGAGCTAGAATCCTCCGCAGACCTCAGATTCCTCCATCGACCCACAGACTCTTCCACTGATTGCAAACCTCTTCACGACCCCAGATCCTCCTTAGATCCCAAACTCCTCAGGCCCCAGACCTCTTCTTGGATTCCAACATCATCTGATCTCAGACTCCTCCGACCCCAGATTCCCCTTTGAACCTCAGACTCTGCCTTTACCCCCCAACCCCTAGCCTCTCCCCAGCACCTGCTTCATCCTCAGACTGCTTCTTCACTTGGAGATCCCTCCTTGGACAACTCTTCTCAGAAGTCAGATCCCTCACTGGACCCCAGACACTTCTCAAACTACTCCTTCAAGCCCAACTCCTTCTGGGACTCCTGACCTAAACTTGAGTGTGTGTTAGGATCCTTAAGAGCAGATCCCCAGATTCCATTCTAGAGATCATGATTTAGTACGCTGGGGTGGGGTCTCTGGAACCTGAGTATTTACCGTCATTTTAAGAGTTTTTTATGTAGTTCTAGAAAGGGCGCTTTAAGAAAGAAATAATGGGCATGATGGTATAGCAGGAGTGGGGTGGGGCCAGGGGGAGTGGGCAGCGGTTCCCTGTAGTTTAGGTGTCTGTGTTCTATTTCCTGTGCTACCACTTACAAACCATGTGATCTTGGGCCAGACACTCAATCTCCTTCCGTATATCAGTTTCCTTGCCTGAAAACTGTAGAGAATAATAGTATGCATCTCAGGGGTTTGTTGTGAGGATTAAATAACGTGTAGAAAGCACTTAGTATAGGTCTTAACCCTACCCAATAAATGCTATTATTATCATTATTTTCATATCCTCAATCTTGTGGATTCTCATTTCATCCAACCCTATCCATCCTCTTCCTATTCTTAGGAATCCCAACCAGGCTATAGATTGCACTACTTCCCTATCTCCAAGGGTGATGGGTTTACTCTTTTCTTTTAAAGTTTATTTATTTATTTATTTGTTTATTTATTTATTTTTAGAGCAGAAAGGAGGGAGGAAGAGAGGGAGAGAAACATCCATCGGTTGCTTCTCGTGCACCCCACTAGGAACCTGGCCCGCAACCCAGGCATGTCCCGGGCCTGTGCCCTGATCGACAGGCAAGGTTTTGGTTTGTGAGAGGACGCTCAACCCATTGAGCTACACTAGTCAGAGCGAGGTGTTCACTATTTATGAGGCCTCTTGTCTAAACTTTCTTTGTACACTTCACATGCAGAGGTAAGGAGGCTAGTCAAGCCCCTGGTACATCCCCTCTTCCAACCCCAGGACAGCTTGAAAATCTACTCTGGGGCCCAAAACATGCAGTGCCACCTGTTGACAGGAGGGGGCAGCCGTGTGTTGAAAACAGCTCTAGGACTTGGGAGAAGGGATGCGGAAAGGTAAGAGTAAGAGACCTGCCCAGAGCTGTGTGTCTGGGATGACTGTCTATACCTGGGACTGTGTACCCACCGTTTGTGCCTTCCTCCCTACAGAAAGGCTAGTATTTTCTCAGTGAAGTCCATAGGGTTTATTACGCTTCAGTGAAATAAGATCCCTCCAACACGGCTTGTTCCAACTAAATGAGGTCTGTGCTCTCTCATTGGTGTCCATTCCCCTCAGTGGAGTTTGCGTCCCCTCAGTGGTGTCAATATCTCTTTAGTAAAGTCTGTATCTCCCGTACCTCCTAGAGGGAAGTTCATGACTCCTCAGTAGGGCCAGTGACCTTCAATACTATTCAAGTCTTATAACAAGTGTCCACAGAACTTCAGTGACATATGAGACCCCTCAGCAAGGTCTGTGCTCCCTTAGTGAAGTCCATGTATGTTCAGGGAAGTTTGTGCCCATTCTGTGTAGTTAATGTCTCCTTAATGAAGTTTCTATCTCCTCTGTGGGGTCCATGTTCACTTCATGAAATCTGAGACAGTCCCCTCAGGACTGGGTAGGCTCTGATCATAGGTTTGACCATGGAAAGATTTTTTTTTCCGTTTAGGGTGTGCTGGGCTTGTGGTTAGCTGGGCAAAGAATAAAGGTGCAGGTGAGAAGGGAGGCTGGGCCTGATGTGGTCACAAACCCTGTGTAGGCTTCAGGAGATAGGACCTATCTGCTCTGGGCCTCAGAATCACTCTTGGAGTTAAATATTTAAGGTTTCTTATTGCCTTGACAGCCATTCTGTGAACTAATGGGTGGGGTGGGCCTTTCTTGGTGGTGAATTCAGGTGGGGGATGGAGGGTCCTGCCTGGCCCCACCTTTCTGGAGTGGAAGGGACAGAGGAAAGCCAGAAGTAATTGAACCCAGGTGTGGCGGGGGGTGGGGGATGGAGGGGGACAGAGTGGTTTCTTTGTAAAGCTAAGAGACTGGGAAGGAAAGAAAGGTCTGAGTGTTTTCTCCTACTTGCATAGATATGGGTACAGTATTTCACAAGACTTAACTTCAGCCTGATGAGGGGGTAAAAAGACTTGGAGTTGGGAGACTTGCGTTTGGCCCTGACTTGGTCGTTGTTTGTTTGGTGACCTTGCACAATTTTCCTTCTTTCCTTATGCAATAAGGAGGTGGCTTTATTAGCAAAGACCTGAACACACCACCTACTCTTCAGTGAATCTTGTACTTCGGAGCTTGATGGAAATTTGTGGAGGCAGGGAGAGTAAAGACATATCTTCAGGGGTGGGAGAGAATCTGAGCTGGCACTAAAACATGCACTAAACTCCGTGGGAGGATTTTTTTTTGTTTCCCCTGAAGACAGAAGGGAGGAGTTTACTCGGAATGGAGGGATAGTTCTTTGAGAGAAAGGATTCCCAGAAAGAACCCTACTCCACCTGGCTTTCCAACTCCGTGGGGTGACAGGATTGCGCAATCAGACTAAGGAGCGGCTTCACAATGGACTAGACCCAACTCCTCTTGTTAGCTAAATGCTTTCCCACTCTAACCCCGCCTTAACCCAGCCTCTTATTAGTCATTCCAAGGCCCCACCCCCACCCTGCTCGCTCCATGGGCCCGCCTCCTCTCCTGTCACGCCCGGCACCGCCACTTCTACTTTTAATCTATGGCCTTACCCCTTCCGCGAATCAGCTCCTCCCCTATCCCCCAAGCAGTGCTTGCCTTTTTCCTATTCGTCTCGAGCTAACCCTGGTCCGGCCCCCGAGGCGGTATGGCTCCGCCCCACCCTCCAGGCTCCACCCCTTCCCTAAGGCCCCGCCCACGGAGGCCTGTTTCCCCACCCCCCACCCCCCACCCCAGAGCTCCCCTGGCGACCGCAGAGGCGGTTACGGTTGTCAGAACTTGACGCTATGGGGCTTCCAGAGGAGCGGGGCCGGAGCGGCAGTGGGAGTGGGGGCCGGGAGGAGGCTGGAGCGCAGATCCGGGTGCGGAGTTGGTCTCCACCGGTCGAGATCAGCCGTTCCGCGCACGTTCCCTCGCTGCAGCGGTACCGAGAGCTGCACCGACGCTCTGTGGAGGAGCCGCGAGGTGAGGCCGGGCCCGGGCGTGCCTGCGGACGTCAGTGAGAAGAGGAGTGGGGGTTCCCCAGGAAGTGAGGAATTGGGGGGGCGTTCCGTGGGGAAAACGGGGGTTCCATGAGGAGATAGAAGTTTCCCGAGGGTGTTGGGGGTTCCCTTGGGACGTTGAGGGGTCCGTGAGGAGACAGATGAAGGTTCTGTGAGAGAAGAGTTGCGGAGGAGATGGACGAGGGGTTCCGGAAGAGATGGGGGTTCTATGAGGAGGGTTCTGCGAGGAGACGAGGGTTCCCTGGGAGTTGGGGAGTGCCCTGGCGACTTGGGGGTTTCGTGAGATGTGGTTTCTGTGAGGGAATTGGGAGTTCTGTGAGGAGAGTGAAAGTTTCATGAGAAGAGGAGGATTCCTAGGGTGAAAAGAGGGGTCCCAGGGGCGAGGGGGCACCTTGAGGAGGGGAGGGCCCCGAGGGGAACATTCCTTGCCCTCTTTCACACCAACTCAGCCATTGCCCCCTGACACCTTTAACGAGGGAGGTAGTCTCCCCTGTGGAGGGGCAGAAACTTGTCTGGCCTCCACCCTGAGGTTCCCACGACTAGTCATTAAGTTCCAGATCTCTTTTTAATATTTCGGAAATATTAAAATTACCCAATATAAGACTAAGCAAGTCACATTTCAGTTGAGTTTTTTCGTTTGTTTGTTTGTTTGTTTGTTTTTTTAATATGCCGGGATGGTAATAACTCAGAAATTCTGATCGGTAGTTCTCTGTCTTTAAGAATGTGTGAGGAGCCCTGGCTGGTGTGGCTCAGTGGGTTGGTCATCTGTTCCGCAAACTGAAAGGCCTCCGGTGCTATCCCCGCGTCAGGCCACATGCCTGGGTTGCTGGCCAGGGCCCGGTTGGGGCGCGTGGGAGAGGAGACTGATCGATATTTCTGTCGCACACGGATGTTTCCCTCCTCTTTTCCCCTTCCTTCCCCTCTCTCTAAAAATAAATAAAACCTTAAAAAAAAAGTATGAGAAAAATTCCCTGCCCTTGCCCCTCAACCTGGGTAAGGGATCCAAACTGTTGGAAGGCAGCATGATGTTTGGCAGAGGGACAAGCACGGGCCAGGAATCCAACCCAGAAAAATCCAGATTTAGATCCTGGCTCTATCACTCATTTACTGGGTGCCTTAGGTAGATTTTTAAACTTGTCTGAGATTCCTTTTCATTATCCGTAAGATAGGGATAATAATACTTGTCGCATAGTTTTGTATGATGACAAAAGTGAGTAATAAATAAAGTGTGCATATAGAGTGTCTGGTGCACAGTAGACATTCAATAAATGATGGTTAGTTTGATAACAATAATGACGTGGATGAAACAATTACTGAGTAATGCAAGACAGGATTGAGTCAAGTGTAGAGTTGTTGATTGCAGCAGGCAGTGACCAAGTTTGAGCCCTCAGACTTCTTTTCACTTCTCTTCCTCTCTATATTTTCTCCCATCTGATTTCATCTATTTTTCAGGGGTGAGCTATAACTGTCACAATAACTTCTATTCTATACATTTAGTTCTGTATCCAGGATCTCACTTATGCTCTGACCCCAAATTTCATAGGTCTATAGACCATTTTATTCACACACTTTTGTTATACCACATTTAACATGACTGTCACTGGCATTTACCAATTTTCCCTCCCAAACCTGCTCTCCTACCTAATTTTCTAATGTCCGTCAATAGCTCTTTCCCAAGCTGTAAATGTCTTATCATCCTTTCCTCTAATAAGGTTTATCTATATGCTTTATTTATTTATAGGTTGCTTACTGCTCACTAACCACAAATCCTGTTTGATTTGATGTAGAAACTATTGTCATCCACATTTACAGAGAAGGAAAATGAAGCTTAGAGAGCTTAACTAACTTGGACAAGGTGACAAATCTTCTTAGTGGTGGAGCTGGGATTTGAACCAAGGTAGTCTTTTTTTTTTTTTTAATTTATTGGGGTGACATTGGTTAATAAAATTATATAGATCTCAGGTGTACAACTCTAAAATACATCATCTCTATATTGTATTGTGTGTTCATCACCCCAAGTCAAGTCTTCTTCTATCACCATTTATCCCTCCTTTACCCTCATGTACCTCCTCCCAACCTCCTTTCCTTCTAGTAATCACCACACTGTTGTCAATGAGTTTTTTTCCTTAATCCTTTCACCTTTTTCACCCAGCCCTCCAACTCCTTCCCCTGTGACAGCTGTTAGCCTATTCTCTGTATGTACAAGACTGTTTCTATTTTGTTTGATAGTTCATTTTCATTAGATTCCACATGTAAGTGAAATCATATGGTACTTGTCTTTCTCTGACTGGTTTATTTCTCTTAGCATAACGCTCTCCAGGCCAACAATCCATGCTATCAAAAAAAGTAAGATTTTTCTTCTTTTTTATGGCTGAGTAGTATTCCATTGTGTAAATGTACCACAGCTTTTTTATCCATTCATCTACTGATGGGCACTTGGTCTGCTTCCAAATATTGGCTGTTGTAAACAATGCTGCAGTGAACATAGGGTTGTGTATGTTCTTTTTTTTTTAATTGTTTTTTAATTTATTGATTTTAGAGAAAGCGAGGAAGGGGGAGGGGGAAGAGAGAGAAAGTAAGAGAGAGAGAGAGAGTGAGAGAGAGAGAAACATCGATTTGTTGTTCCACTTATTTATGCATTCATTGGTGGTATGTGCCCTGACTGGGGATCAAACCCGCAACCTTGGTATATTGAGAGGACTCTCTAACCAACTTAGCTACCCAACCAGGGCTTATACTCTTTCGAAGTAGTGTTTTATGTTTCTTCAGCTGTATTCCCAGAAGTGGAATTGCTGGATCATAAGGCAGTTCCATTTTTAATTTTTTTGAGGTAGCTTCATACTGCTTTTCACAGTGGTTGCACCAATCAGCATTCCCACCATTAGTGCACAAGGGGTTCCTTTTCTTCACATCCTTGCCAACACTTGTTGTTGATTTATTGATGAGATTTATTTATTGATTTATTGATGATTCACATTCTGACAGGTGTGAGGTGATATCTCATTGTGGTTTTATCCACAATGTGTGCATTTCTCTGATTAGTGATGCTCAGCATCTTTTCACATGTCTCTTGGTCATCTGTATGTCCTCTTTGGAGAAGTGTCTATTCAGATCCTTTGCCATTTTTTAAATCGATTGTTTATTTTTTTGATGTTGAGTTGTACAAGTTCTTTATAAACTTTGGATATTAACCCTTTATCACATGTATCATTGGCGAATATGTTCTATTCAGTGGGTTGTCTTTTAATTTTTTTGATGGTTTTCTTTATTGTGCAAAAACTTTTTTAGTTTGATGTAGTCCCATTTGTTTATGTTTTTCTTTTGTTTCCCTTGCCCTAAGAGATATTAGAAAAAATAATTCTATGAGAAATGTTTGAAATTTTATTGCCTATGTTTTGTTCTAGGATTTTTATGGTTTTGAGTCTAACATTTAAGTCTAATCCATTTTGAGTTTATTCTTGTGTCTGGGGTAACAAGGTAGTCTAGTTTCATTTTTCTGCATGTACTGTCCAATTTTTCCACCACCACTTGTTGAATAGACTATCTTTACCCCATTGTATGTTCTTGCCTCCTTTGTCAAATATTAATAGACCATAAAGGTGTGAGTTGATTTCTTTGCTCTCTATTCTGTTCCATTGATCTATATGTCTGTTTTTATGTTAGTACCATGCTGTTTGATTACCGTGGCTTATAGTATATAGTTTGATATTAGGTAGTGTGATTCCTCCAACTTTGTTCTTCTTTCTCCAGATTACTGTGGTTATTCAGGGTCTTTTGTGGTTCTATATAAATTTTTGGAATATTTGTTCTAGTTCTGTGAAATATGCCATTGGTATCTTGATAGGAATTGCATTGAATCTAGAATTTACTCTGGGTAATATAGACATTTTAATAATGTTAATTCTTCCTATCCATGAACATGGTATCGGCTTCCACTTATTTGTACCTTTTTCAATTTCTTTCTTCAGTGTCTTATAATTTTCTGAGTACAGGTCTTTTATGTCCTTGTAAACCAAGGTAGTCTTGACTGAAGAATGTATGTGCCTAATAGCTATGCTATTCGTCTTCCCTGACTCCATAGCTTTCACCAAATTCTTTCATATACTATTTCAAAATGTCTCTCTGATTACCTTTATTTCCATTCCTACAAACCCTTTTAGCTCAAGGAAGCAGCCTCCTAATTGATTCTCTCCCTTAGTCTCACCCATTTTCAATCTCTGATATATTTATATAAACACTATTATATCAATATTCTGAAAACACTGCTTTCTTACAACAGTTTCCTATTTCCTATATTTTCAAATTAAAGTGCTGCCTTTTGTTCAAGGCCTCTGGATAACTAATCCCATTCCACATCTTGATCCTTGTCTCTCCCTATTCCCTACCACACCCCTCGTTCTAGACAGGTCATTCTCACTGATATACTAAATACACAGAAGTTCCTTTCCCACCTCCTTGCTTTTGCCCAGTTTCTTCTGCTTCTCTAGTCAAACCCCACTAATTCCACAAAGCATTCCCTGATCACCTGAGTCCATGCTCATCTTTTCCTCTCCTGAACTTCTTCAGTACTCAGAATGTATACCAACAAAAAAAAATCCAGACTCCCAGCACCTCCCCCCAAGAAAAACCCCAAAATAACTGAAAAACAAAATTAAGTGATTACAAAACTCAGTTTTCTTCACTTCTTTGTTGATGGACACGAATATGGTTCATAAATAGTTTTACATACTCTATGTCTACTATTATCACTTAAAAATATTTTTGAGTATACACACATACTTGATGTAGTTGTAACAAATGAACTTCAGAGTCAGATCTGATTTTGCGTTCTGGTTTCTGTGAGGTCCTTGGGAGAGTTTCCTATGTTTCCTGATCTTAGGTTTTCTCATCTATAAAATTAGGATAATTAATGATTATTTCATAGGGCCATATAAAAATTAAATGAGATTAGCCCAGTCCCTGATACATGAATGGCATTCACTAAGATGCCAGTTCCCATTTACTTTCTCTTTTATGGCCATTTAGTATTCTATTGTATTACTGCTAGTATTACTAGTTTTCACTAGGGTTTTGTGTTTTTTGTATTGTTGGATTTTTGGGTTGTTTCCTGTTTTACTAGTATGTATAGTGGTCATAAACATCTCTTTAGTAATCACTTTTTTTTCCTTTGGGATTATTTTCTTGGAGTGTGTTCCCCAAAGTTGAGTTAGCAGAAGAAAGGGTATACAAATTTTTATGGCTTTTGTCAGGCATTACCCTGCCATCCACTAAGATTGTGCCAATTTCTTACAATAACATTATCATATAAAATTACCTGTTTCCTAAGGCCATTCAGGCATTAGGTTTAATTTTTTTAATCTTTGCTAATTTTTATAGGTATGTACTGGCATCCTGGGATGATTTAATTTGGCTTTCTTTAATTAATTGCAATGATGCACCATGCGATTTAGCTTTCAGTTATATTGTGTTGTATGTTCAGAAGTATTTATGTGTTCGTGTTATCTCTCCAACTACATTGTATAAACTAAATCATATAAACTTGAGCAAGTCACTTTACCTCTATGAATTTGGTTTCTTATCACTAAAATGAGGGGGTGATAATCTCTACAGTCCCTTCCATTGTTATGGTTCTAAGTGTCTTTCTCCCCTAGCTCCTGATCAGTACTGAGAATATCCTAAGTGCAATTGCATATTTTACCTGTTGATTACATTTTCTCCAGAGGTTCAGGAAAATATTTTAAGCTTGTAAACCTTATGTCCATCTCCTGCTTAAAATTCTACAATGGCTTTCCTTTGCTCTTAGGATAAAAATCATGTTCCTTATCACACCCAGAAGGATCGCATTATCTACTCAGTTTATGCAGCAATTCTTGCTATTCTTTTGCTTATCCTCAGTGTTTCGGTCTTAAGGAGTTCATTTTAACATGTACCCTTGGCTCCTTCCCATTCCATAGTACTTTCTTTCCTGTTGAGGGAGTAAAGAAAAACTTGTATTCATCTTTCAGATTTCAGCAAAAGGATCTTCCTCAGGGAAGTTCAAGTGTTGGCTTAGTAACTATAAGCTTGGGCAAGTTATTTAACTTCTCTGAACCTTGATTTTCAAATCAATAAAATGAGAATGACAATAAAGCCTACTTCCTAGGATTGTGGTAAGGACTAAATGAAAAAAATACATATAAAGGGCTTAAAGCAACATCTGGCACAGAGCAGGCAACAGTTGGGCAGGTAGTAGTAGAAGAAGAAGCTGCTCACTAAATAATTGCTGAGAGTGAATGAACAAATTAAGAGGAAGACATGGTCATGGAAGGCTCTGTGGGTAAAAGATTTCTACTTTCACTAATTCATTTAAAAATTGCCTACCCTGACATTGACTGATGTAGCTCAGTGTTTTGAGCATTGTCCTGCAAACCAATTGGCTTCAGGTTTGATTCCCTATCAGGGCACATGCTTTGGTTTTGGGCCAGGTCCCTGGTTGGGGTGTGCAAGGTCCCTGATTGGGGGTGTATGAGAGGCAACCAGTCGATGTTTCTCTCTTTTTCTTTCTCCTTCCCTTCCCCTCTCTATAAAAATAATAAATAAAAATTTAAAAAATTGCCTACCTTGCACTAAGCATTGTGATAGGCTCTGGGTAGCTGCAAGTTGAATAAATGGTGAAAAATGGAGTGGGAATTTTGAAGAGAGAAGGAAAAATTTGAGCCAAGATTTAGCTCGTGGGAATGGGAGGTAGATTAGGAGAGTGATAGGTGATAAGATTAGACAGGTAGAAGAGAGAACCCAGGTAAGTAGTCCTAGAGTACAAGGCAGGAAATTTGTGACTTGGTCATGTGCATAGACTGGTAGGATATCTGAGGATGAATATGTCTGAGAAGCTTAACAATGATGAGCTTCCCTTTCTGTTGCAGAGTTTTGGGGAGACATTGCCAAGGAATTTTACTGGAAGACTCCATGTCCTGGCCCATTCCTCAAGTACAACTTTGATGTGACTAAAGGGAAAATATTCATTGAGTGGATGAAAGGAGCAACTACCAACATCTGCTACAACATATTGGATCGAATTGTCCATGAGAAAAAATTTGGTGATAAAATTGCTTTTTACTGGTAAAAACATTTTTCTTAAAGTCTGTGGTAGATAAAAAGTCATCCTTCACATTATATAGTGATTCGTAGTTCATAAAGTACTGTAAAATCCATGAATTCATTACAACCACCTGGTAGAGTAAGCAAAATATAGTTAGTTTAATGTCTCAGGTGAGGAAAAATACCTCAAGGAAGTTAAATGACTTCTCTCAAATCACATAAAGAGCATGTGACAGAACTGATATTCAAAGCCAAGTGTTCGGACTTCCAGTCTAGTTTTCTTGGCTTATAGTTGGAGAGGAAAGAGGGGGAAGGGTAAATGGAAGATAACAGGACTGAGTAGCTTTCTTTCTCATTCTTGCTTTGGGAGAAAAATTGGTATAGGATTTTTCACAACCATCATAACTGTTATTATTACCTTTTATTAAAGTGTATGTGAGGCACTATGCTCAAGTGCTTAACAAATATTATCTCATTTGATGCTCACAACAACCAAGAATGCACAATTTATTTTCCCCATTTTACATATGTGAAAACTTAAATTCTGAGATGTCAAGTGACTTATCCAAAGTCATAGAGCTAGCAAGAAGCAGGACTGAGATTCAAAACCAGATAGTATAATCTAGGGCTTCCACTCTTTTTTTCTTTTAATTTAAAAAATGTTTTATATATTTATGTTCAGAGAGAAGGAAAGGGAGGGAGAGAGAGGGAGAGCAACATCATTGGTGGGGGTGTGCGAGAGAAATGTCAATCTGTTGCCTCTCGCACACTCCCCAACTGAGACCTGGCCCAAAACCCAAGCATGTGACCTGACCAGGGATTGAACTGGCGATCTTTCAGTTTGCAGGCCAGCATCCATTCCACCGAGCCACAGCAGCTAGGGCCAGAGTTTACACTCTTGACTGTGACACTGTGCTATCCTTCTAATTCTTTATATCAGCCTCGCAAAATAGGTATTGTTAGCTCCATTTTACAGGTGATGTAATGAAGTGCAGTGTAATGGTTACACAGTGAATAAGGTCATAGAGCAAGTGGTAGAGTCAGGATTAAAAGCCAAGTCTATCTGACTCCTTGCTTGTACAACTAGGCCATGCTGCCTCCCCAGCAGGAATTTTCTAAGACCCCCTCTTCCCGACAATATAGCTGTACAAGAGGTATTAATATACTGAACCCAAATAGGACCTCGAAGTTCCAGTAACTGGGATGTTACTTCTGCCACCACCTGTGAGCACTCTGAGAACTGATTCTATTTTTAAGTGAGCCATTTGGAGCATATTGGATGTTTCATTGAAGAATTAAATTGGTACTTAGTCAAAATTTGCCCAGGTCATATGATATATTAAGAAAAGCCCTAACCTGAGAGATAGCAAATTTAGATTTTCATTCTAACTCTGCCATTCACCTGCTGTGTAACTATAGGCAACTCTTTGAGAGTCAGTTTCCTCTTCCATAAAATGGGGATAATAATTCCACTCTTGTATTTCTCCTTAGGTTGTTATGAGAACCAAATAAGACAATGTGAAAACATTTATTTATTGGAAAACACTGTACAAATGTGAGTGGGTGTATTATCACATTGCTGTTGCTCAATTTGGGGTGACTATGTCACTGAAACTGATGGTCTATATGTCTGTTTAGATTTTCTTTAGCTCCCACCAACACTTGGGCCCACCTCTTAAGTTCCTTATGCATTAGAAAACCTTTAAATATCTGCACAGGAGATGCTTGTGTCTGAATTTGTTCCCCTGGTTTGAAATAATTCGGGTGCATGGTGAAAGACTCAGAAAACACAGACCAGAGCTGGAGATTTCTCCAATATCCTGAGGCCCTTCTTTCTAGCTTCCCACCATCCATACCTGAACAGGTTCCAGAGAGCTTCTCTTCCCCATTTGTAGAATGAGGAGAGTAAACTAGATCTGTGTTTTCCAAAGAATACTCTAGGAACTACTGATTACTAGAGATATTAGTAGGGGCTTTTGAATTCATGAAACAAATGAGTCTGAGAAACACACAAAATAAATTGCGTTTTGTGGGATTTCCAATCTGTGTTAACATAGTAAAGTCTCCAAGAAGCCCTACAGTAAACACATCTGATTAATTTTGTTTAACATGGGATTTTCAAATTTATTTGAACTCCAAACACTTTTTTGCAGCATGCTATTAAAATCATAAGAAGAAATATTCCACTCTGATTTGGTGTGGCTTAGTGGATTCAGCACCGGCCTGTGACCTGAAAGGTTGCCAATTTGATTCCTGGTCAGGGAAGTGCTTGGCCTGTGGGCCCGCTCTCCTGCTGGGGGCATGCAAGAGGCAATCAATCAATGTTTCTCTTGTACATTGGTGTTTCTCTCCCTCTCTTTCTCCCTTCCTTCCCCTCTCTCTAAAAATAAATAAATAAAATCTTTTAAAAAAAAAAGAAATATTCCGTGGAACATTAGTACTAGATGTTCCTAGCAGTACTAGATTAGAAATTCTCTAAATTTACTTCCAGTGCAAAATTCTGCAACTCCATAATAAGACATCTTCACTCCATTTTATTTTTACATTAGCCATTCAACCAGCAGGAATTGTTAGTCATTTGGGTACTTAGCTCAATATAGATGTTATGGATAACAGGGGTAGAAGAATGGGAGACAAGTTCCATATGGGCCATTAGTATTCAATTCTTTTATGTTTATAGTAAAGCAAATGCGAAGTACAAATAAATCACATTTGTTATAAGATAGTAAAGTACAAACATGCAAGACATGTGGTTGCTTCCCCTTGTTACCACTATATTTTTATATAATATGCTTATACTGCTACTTCATCATTTTTTAAGAAAGCATTGACTTCCCATTATGATAGATGAAAATGTAATTCTTATATACTCTTCCAACTTTTTTCATCTTCCCAATATAATTATAGCTCTGTTTTTAAGCTAATTTAAAATCAATGTTTACATAAGAGTAATATTATGATTGCATTACTGTTTAAGTACAGATTGTTGTTTTTTCTGAAGTTAAAAATTGCCTGCCATTTTTCTTGCACAATTTGTCATTATCATATATTCAATATTTTTCAAACTCTCTATCATATCCTTTATATTCTGTGGAGTCTTCCTTTTCTCCCAAAGTCCTTTGCCATGGAGCCCACCTTCTTCCTGCTCTAGTTTTTTTAAATTTTTTTTTAAAACTGATTACTATGGCTACTTTATTTTATTTTATTAATTATATTTTATTGATTATGCTATTAAAGTTGTCCCAATTTTTCCCCCTTATCCCCCCTCCACCCAGTACCCCCACTCCTTCAGGCAATCCCCACACCATTGTTTATGTCCATGAGTCATGTGTATAAATTCTTTGGCTACTCCATTTCCTATACTGTATTTTATATCCGGCATGGCTATTCTACAACTACTTATTTGTACTTCTTAATCCCCTCCCCTCTTCACTTATTCCCCCATACGCTCCTCCCATCTTGCAACCATCAGAACAATCTCCCTGTCCATGATTCTGTCTCTGTTCTTTGTTTGCTTAGTTTGTCTTTTAGATTCAATTGTTGATAGATACATATTTGTTGTCATTTAATTGTTCATAGTTTTTATCTTTTTCTTAAAAACGTCCTTTTAACATTTTACATAATAATGATTTGGTGATGATGAATTCCTTTAGTTTTTTCTTGTCTGGGAATTTCTGTATCTGCCCTTTGATTCTAAATGATATCTTTGCTGGGTAGAGCAATCTTGGCTGTAGGTCACTGCTTTTGATGACTTGGAATATTTCTTGCCAATCCCTTCTGGCCTGCAAAGTTTCTTTTGAGAAATCAGCTGATAGTCTTATGCAACTAACTTCTGTTCTTTTGCTGCTTTTAGGATTTTCTCTTTACCTTTAACTTTTTACATTTTAATTATGATGTGTCTTGGGGTGGGCCTCTTTGCATCCATCTTGATTGGGACTCTCTATGCTTCCTGGGCTTGCATGTCTATTTCCTTCACCAAATTAGGAAAATTTTCTTTCATTATTTTTTCAAATAGATTTCCAATTTCTTGCTCTTTTTCTTCTCCTTATGGCACCCCTATGATGCAAATGTTGGATTGCTTGAAATTGTCCCAGAGGCTGCTTACATTTTCCTCATTTTTTTGGATTCTTTTTTCTTTTTGTTTTTCTGGTTGGTTGTATTTTGCTTCCTTATATTCCAAATGATTGATTTGATTCTTGGCCTCATCCACTCTACTGCTGTTTTGTTGTAAACTGTTCTTTATTTCAATTAGTGTATCCTTCATTTCTAACTGGTTCTTTTTTATGCTGTTGAGGTCCTTACTAAATTCCTTGAGCATCCTTATAACCAGTGTTTTGAGCGCTGCATCTGATAGATTGATTCCCTCCATTTTGTTTAGTTCTTTTTCTGGAGTTTTGATTTATTCTTTCATTTGGGCCATGTTTCTTTGTCTCCTAGTTTTTGCAGCCTCCCTGTGTTTGTTTCTATGTATTAGGTAGAGCTGCTTTGATTCCTTGTCTTGGTAGCATAGCCTAATGTGGTAGGTGTGTCCTGTAGGGTCCAGGGGCACAGCCGCCCCTATCAGCTAGCTGGGTACTTGAGGTACGCCGTTTGTGTGTGATGAGTACACCCTCCTCTTGTAATTGAGCCTCGATTACTGTTGGCAGGTCGATGGGAGGGATTTACCCAGGCCAGTCAGCCACAAGAACTGACTGTGACCACTGATACCAACCTTCGTTCTTCATGGCAGATCAGCTGTGTAGGAACAGGGTGGTGGTATTCCAACATGGTCTGTAGCTGTCTACTAGCTGCCCAGTCTCTGGGGTTTCCCGGGTGGTACAGGCCAAGGTTAGCACCCACCTGTGTTTTGCCCAGGGCCACCCTGCCTGAGCTATAGAGCAATCTGAGATGGCTGCTATTTGTGTTGAGCTTGGAGATTCCCAGGTGAAGCCGAGCTGTGAACCTAGGCTGGCTGCTGCAAGCGCTAGATGTGGGACCACTTAGCAAGAGGTTGTAGTCCCTACTAGGGGCTCACTGAGGCCTGCTGTTGCTTGTTTGAGAGGATTCAGGAAGTTGTGAAGCATGAGCCAAGACCAGCCATTCTTATGGAAAAATAGCTTAGGTATGCTAGTAAGTTGGGTGGGATGGAGTCTCTGGGGATGTCCAGAGCAGGGCAAACAGTGTTAGCCAGGTTGATGAAGTCTCATATGGTACTGGCCTGCTAGCTCTGTGGCTCTGTTGGGGGAGGGTTCAGAAAAAGGACAATAGCTCACCTTTCTGTCTGAGAGAAGGCTGTCCCCCAGCTCTTGCTCGATGCCAGACACTTCCATTTCTCCCTGTATGCCACTGGTGCCTTTCAAACTGCTACCTTGGTGCTGGAGCTGGAGGGAGTGAGTATGATTAAGTCCGTGTGGGGGTTCTTTAGGGGTAGCTGCTTGAGATTGTAGAAGTTTCTTCCAGTGACTCAATCCCTGCTAGTTTTTGCAGCCAGAAGTTATGGGGGCTTATCTTCATGGCACTAGAACCCTGGGCTGGGGGGCTTGGTGTGTGGCTGGGACTCCTTGCTCCCGAGATAGCCCTCTCGAATTTTTGTCCACCACACGTGGATGTAGAACCAGATGGTTCCACATCTCCGCCCCTCCTACCAGTCTGGATGGATATGGTTTCTTTAATTCCGTAGTTAGACTTCCATTCAACTCAATTTTTGATGGTTCTGAGTAATGGTTGTTCTGTATTTTAATTTTAATTTTGATGTGGTTATGCAAGGAGACAAAAAGTGTTTACCTATTTCGCCATCTTGATCAGAAGTTGATGTTTTTTTTAAATGACATATTTTTAATGATGTGCTCCAGTTGATATATATTTTTTAAAATATTTTATTTATTTTATTTTTCGATAGAGGAGAAGGTAGGAAGAAAGAGAGAGAAACATCAATGTGTGGCCCAGTGTGCCGCCTACTGGGGACCTGGGCCACAACCTAGGCATGTGCCCTGACTGGGGAATCGAACTGGCGACCCTTTGGTTCATAGGCTGACGCTCAATCTACTGAGCTACACCAGCCGGGGCTAATATACTTCTTATGGAGCCACAGTGTGACTTTCTCTTCCACCTAAACTGTGTCATTTAGATAACTGTAGTGTCATTAGCAAACAACATTTGTAGCTCATTACTTGTTTTGGGGCATGTCTTATACATATACTGAAATAATCCACAAAGGAAATAGTATTCTTAGGAAAGCACTCCATTTAGCCTAAATAGAACCATATTAAGGAAGAATTTGGTGTTTTATTTTTGGCTTGACACATTGTAAATATTCAAGGAATAATAGTATTTTTAGAACTTGAAGCAACTGTTTCAAGCCCATCTAGGCCAACTCTCTTTACAGATGGGTAGTTTAAGGCCAGGAAAGATAAGTGATTTACTTAAGGGTCATATACTGCTTAGAGACAGAGCTGAGACCAATATGCAGATATTCTCACTCCTAGTTACTCTTTTCACCATATGATACTACTTCCTTATTCTAGTTGCCCAACACTTGGCTTTGACAATGAAAAGAGAAATTAGTCATATTAGACATGAATTTAAAGTAAATTTCTTTAAAATATCAGATAAAATGTGTTATTAGGCTTAAATTGCCCAGACCCCGATCTCATGGAATTTGTATTGTACTTGAGAAGAATAGGCCTATATAAAACAGCCTGAAGACAGTCACAGGCCAAATCTCAAAAAGCCATTCATACACATAGTTCACATAAGGGAGAAAGCATGTAGAGAGGCAATATAACAAAAATTAGAAGGGTGGATTTTGGTGTCAAACTAACTTAATTTGAGTCCTTTTTCTGCCACTAACTGTATGATTATGTCCAAGTTACTTAACCTAGGTGTGCCTCAGTTTTCTCAGCTGTAAATGTGGATAAAAATAGTTTTTATTTCACGAAGTTGTCAATTGAATAAGATTAAAAAAGCCCATGTGTTTGACTCCTGAGTACATTGAAAGTACTCAGTAAAATTAGCTACCATAATTATTATATTGAGACTGTTAGAAGACCAAGTCTCTCTAGAGTAAAGGGCTTATGCAGAGAACAATTTATTCATTTAATAAATACTTAATGAGAGCTTATTGTGTACCAGGCACAGTTCTGAGCAAACAGACAAGGTCCCTGTGCTCATGAAGGTTATATTCCAGTTTGAGGATACAGACAATAAATAACAAAGCAATAAATATATGACAGGTAATGATAAGTGCTATAGAAAAATACAGAGGAGCATAAAGGAAAAGGGTATGGCAGTGAAGAGTGGGGACTGATAAAGGAAGGACTCTGATAAAGGTAACATACGAGCAGAGATCTGAAGGAAATGGAGTATGCCATGCAGATAGTTAGGTTGGGAATGGGAAATACTCCATGTACACGGAGGAGCAAACGTAAAGGCCCAGAGATGGGAGTACGCTGCTGCTTGGTGTGTCTGAAGGGTAGCTGGGAGGTTTGTGTAGCTGAAGCAGTGTGAGCTAGAGAAAAAGAGAGTAGTAGTAGGGCATGAGGTCAGCAGGACACTAGTTGGTGTAGAATCTTAAAAGTCAATATAGACTTCTGGGTTTTATTCATGGTGAAATGAGGACCACTGTACAACTTTAAGCATAGGTGAGACAGTGATTTGACTTGTATTTAGAATCTATCTATCTTTTATGTTGAGAATAAATTGTCTTGAGACTAGAAGGGCAATAATAGATTTTTTTGTGTGTTGAGAATACAAGGGCAAGAATAGACGTGGGGAGACCAATTCGGAGGATACTATAGAAGTCCAGGTGGGTTACGGTGGTGATTTAGACCATCATAGTAGTAGCTTGAAGGTTATTAGTCTAAATTTGTATCTATTTTGGGTGAAGAGCCCATGGAAGTTGCTAACTTGGATTGGATGTGAAGATTGAGAAGAGGAATCAAGGTTGTTTTCAACAGTGGATGAAGTCCAGGAATGGGAGATCTTGACTATTTTTGGAGACCTCTGGAAGGATTTTATACAGGGAATGATGTGGTTACAGCTGGGCTTAAGAAGATCAATCTGGGTGCATATGGAAGTGGGAGTGTGAAGTCAGAGAGCTGAGAGTTTCTTATTCAGGGTAAATTTGCCTGAATTGGGATACTGCTGGTGGGAATAGAATGGAAAGATGAAATTTTAAGAGTAATTTAAAGGAATGAAAACAACATAACTGGATGTGTAGATTGTGGGGAGACAGGGGGAGAAAATGAGAGAAGAATCAAGGGTCCCTTTAGTCTATATAATACTTTACCTCTTTCAAAGGCACACATTTGTTTGATCCAAGGGCTAAAATTGCCCTCCAAACAAGACTTTGGTTTTAGCCTCTCTCTTGCACTTTTCTCCCCCTAGTATGGCAGGTAGAAGTGTTAGTGGGGATTTATGTGTATATGTGTGAGAAGTTGGTCAGTGAAAAAGTTGTTGGAATAGTCATCCAGGAAGAGATAGTCAGTGAAGGATATCGAGGTAGCTTAAGGAGTGCAGGCTGGCTAGTTGAAGACACACGAGGGGACAGTAGGTGGTTTGAGGGATCATTAAAGGGTTTATGCGGAGAGGGTGGAAAGAGTGGTTAATGGCTCTTTATAACTGCTCAATATCTAGGTTCTTCCAGGAGATGACCCCAATCTTTAAAGCCCAAGAAATTTAGTATATAGTTCATTCCTTTTGCTCTTTGCTTTTGGTTACCTGTGGCTGTCATCATTCTTAACTGAAATTACTGCTGTCCACAGCTTTGAATATTATGCAATCTTTCCTTAGAAACTGGAGCTTCTGTAAAGAAGGTGACTTTAGGAGTGACCTTATGATAGAGGCTCTGCTCTCAGGATCTCTGTATGCTCTTGACTATGAATTACAGAGTGTGATGTTTAGAGCTCTCCAGATCCCTGTGGGGTATGTATGAGTGTGTGTATTTGAGGAGGTGGGGGTGGTTGAGAAGAAGAGGCAAACCCATGTTCTGACAGGGATTAGATTGCCAAGGTAACATGGAAATCCAGAGTCCTAGAGTATATTGTCCTAGCATTCGTATACAAGGACTCTCTTAATTATCTAGGTCCATCCTGAAGTTTATTTCAGTGATGTGGGAATGGAGGGACATTTTTGTCCTCCATCTATATCTTTGGTGGTTTCACAACAGTATATGTACTTATTAAAATATACTTGGTAAGGAAATACACTTAAATCAGACTGTTTGCTTCCCCTCTCTGAGCCTTCCTTTTGTGGAAGTGGTAGGAGATGAACTATAGATTCTCTGAAGTTCCTTCTGGCTCTAATACTTCAGGATTCCATGATTGTTTCTGAAGAGGAAGTGGTTTTAACGTTCTGTTGCAGCCAGTAGTGACTCTGTTGTGATTCAGTAGGCAGGCTGGGCTTCTGTTGAGATGGTGAAAGAAAGGGAGGGTTTTAGAAGGCTTGCGGTGAAGTAGCTGAGTAAGAAAGTCTGGTCCCCTTTCCTGTTGGTAGCATAAGCACTTGAAGCTAATGGGAGATAAGTAGGGAAATAACTGGTCCTGGGAACAGTCTTCCTTCACTTGAATCAGATGGGCAGATTGTGGAGGAGGGCTGGAGGAATTCATGTTTAATGTGGATCTGTAAGCTGCTTCTCTTACTTCTTGAATTTCATGATCCTTGATGCCTTAAAGAACCCCCCACCCCTAGAGTTGTGAAAATGAGATAAGTAGGCTGTGCTATCCAAATTAATAGTCACTTTTTGGAAATAGGTGGGATATAAATAATAAATGTGTGGTAATAATAACAATAATATATTACATATGAATGTTATTATATATACTAACATTTGTAATAATAAATGTATAATAAATGGAGACCAACTTGAGACTTGATTCAGTGTCCTGAACTCCATGTCAGATACCTGAGTTTGTGTCTAGGCTGACTTTTTATACCAATGTGTTCAGTAAATATTTAATGAGGAGAATGGCTTCAGATAAAGCCCTTCTCTGAACCTTCTTTTTCCCTTTGGCTGTCATCATTCTTAAACCTGTAAACTGTGTGGCGGGGGGGCAGGGGTGAACAGGATACTTGCTCAAGTTATTTCTGGCACTGACTTTCAGAATTTCTGTCACAAATATAAGGAACTTGCAGTGACAAGGCAGCTGGAAGATGTTGGAGGAAGGGGAGGAACCCAGTACTGGCCTCCTGTCCTTTGAAGATAGCAGGCACAGGTGGGAGCATGGGCTCTTGCCTTAGGGCAGACTCAAATTTACAACAGTAAATACAGAAGGCATGGAGCTCGGGATGGTCCTTCCCCATTTTCCTGGATTTGGTATGGAAGAGATTGGGCACTGGTAATGATCCCCAGTGTTTGATACCTTGAATCACTGGGAATTTGACATTCTCAGTTCCTGTCTTTTGAGGTCATTTACAATGAGGTCATTCCTATACAAAACAGGAATTGTAGTCCCAATTATCTCCATTCCCCAACAATCCATATAAGTGATCATTCTGGTTCTGGATGACTGTCAAGGCCACAGTGTTTACTCTACCTGTCCTAATGTCAGGCAACTCTGTTACAAAGTTCTTAGATATATTTCCTCTCCATAACTTTCTCCCCACTCTGTTCTCTTCCCTTGGTCTTAGTTCTATGTTCTGGAGCCACATACAGTAATCCTATTTTTTTCCCCATAGACATTCCCTCAGGTATTTGAGGGCATTTATTATATGCCTTTGCCAGGTTGATGTTAGAATTATAGAAATTTAAATATACAAGATGCCTTGAAGATCATCTAGTAACTTTTGTTTTTTTTAAAGCATTATAGTCCTTTTATTCTAATACAATATCATATGTATAGTGATTAACAGGAGTAGCTTGGACTCTGCTTGGGTTTTAAGCCTTACAGTTATTAGTTGGGCAAGTTGACTCACCTCTTTAAACCTCACTTTTTCCATCTGTAAAATGAGAGTAATAACAGTTCCTATGACATAGATTGTTATGAGGAATAATTGGAATAATCTGTGTAAAGAGTTTAGTGCTTGGCAAACAGTGTGTTAACTCTTTTTGAAAGTAGTGGGTGTGGGCACAGGGCAATAGCAAGGGAACCAGTAAGGAGTCCCTGACAGTAGTTCAGGCCAGATATGAAAATGAAGATAATGGTAGAGGTCATGAAAAGTAGTCAGCTTTTGGAATATTTTGAAGGCAGAGCCAATAGGATTTGCTAATGAACTTGATATGGGGTTTAAGAGAATGGAGTCAAGAATATCTCAAAGAGATCTTTTGTTTGTGCAGTTGGAAAAATGGAATTTTCATTAGTTGAGTTGGAGAAAAACATGGTGGGGGGAAGAAATTTAGGGAAAGACCAGGAATTTGTGTTTCATACACAGAAATGTGAAATTGCAGCTATAACAAGTGCTAGGGAGCCAATAAAGAATTTCAAATAGAGGCATGACATATCAGGCTTATCTTTTTAAAAAATCATTCTCTTGATCATGTATATATAGAAGCTTAGCCTGAGGCTCTGCAGGAAGAGTTCCTAACCGCTGCTTTGGGACCTTCAGCATCTGATAATATCCTTCTGATCCTCAGTTTCCCAGCCTTTCAAGCGGGGATAGCAAATCTTGTCCTACCAATCTCAAAAGATTGTTACAAGGACGAGCTGAGATGAAAGATGAGAAAACACACTGAAAAGAGTTACTACTGGGGTGGTTCTAATACTCACACATATTACATATGTCCAAGGGCATTGTTAGGCAGAGGGTTTCAAGACTGGCAGCCACATAAGACTTTTTTGCCCTTTCCAAAATGTCCTTCTTTCCTCTGATGAACACCTGGCCTCTTTTCTCAAACTTGGCTCAAAATCCATCATTTCTAGGAAGTGGCTCATGATTGACCACACTGATGTTATTTATTTTTGCATTCCTTTGGTGATTTCCTACTCCTGCATTTCCTTGTTCCTGACCACTATCTTCCAAGATTGCCTTTAGGTGGTGGGTGGTTTAGATCCCTCTAACTAAAGATTTTGAGCTTATGGAAGTGAGGACTAGCCTTTCATTTCCTTCCTTTTGTGGTTTAGCAAGAAGCTGCCATTGATTGTTGGGTGACCACTCTGGCAAAGATCATCCATTTCAGTTCCTCCATAGCTTGGGATTTTAGTAGGTAAAAAGTTTTGAGGTGAAAGAGTGGCCTTTAGTCTAGGAGCCTCTCTGGCTTTTTAACCTACCGAATAAAATTTAAACTAAATATTTCAGGCGCTTTATATGAACCCTCCCTAGTATATTATCAATCTTTAAAGTTTTGAAACATTTCTTTCTTTTTTTTTAAGATTATTTATTTATTTATTTTTAGAGAGAGAAGGGAAGGAGGAAGAGAAGAAAAACAGCACTGTGTGGTTGCCTCTTGCACGCCCCCTACTGGGGACCTGGTCCTCAACCCAGACATGTGCCCTGACTGGGAATCAAACCAGAGACCCCTTGGTTCACAGACCTGCGCTCAATCTACTGAGCTACACTAGCCAGGGCACATTTCTTAAATTTATGGAAAAGTTACAAGTACAGCTCTTTCTCAGTTACTGGAACCTGTGATTAGGTTCAGATGGGAGAGTGGTGTCAACACCCAAGTGGCCCAGAGCTGGATTTGTGGCAAAACTTAAGTGGCCCCCCAACAGAGACCCTTCAGATCACGCCTGGATCAAGAGCTGAAGCTGATTGTCAAATATGGAACAAACGTGAGGTCTGGAGGATCAACATTACTCTGGCCAATATCATAAGGCTACCCAGGAGCTGCTGATGCATGCCTTCATTTGAAGGCAACACACTGCTGCAGTGACTCTTCTGTATCTGGGTGCTGGACAAGCGCAAGATGAGCTGGATTACATCCTGGTCCTACAGATAAGGATTTTTTTGGAGAGATCTTCAAACTTGACTTGGCCAAGTTTATCCATCATGCCTGAGTGCTGATCTACAAGCTCGATACCAGCATCTGTGAACAGGTAGTGAATATCCAGCTCTTCATTGTCCTCCTAGATTCCCAGAAGCACATCTATGACACGCTCCCCACCCCCAACCTCCACTTTTCTTACAGGGATGCCTCATGAAGAAGAATAATGACAGGAAGGGCCCTGGCTGGTGTGGCTCAGTAGATTGAGCACCAGCCTGTGAACTGAAAGGTCACCAGTTCAGTTCCCAGTCAGGGCATATGCCTGGGTTGTGTGCCAGGTCCCCAGTTGAGGACCTGTGAGAGGCAACCAACTGATGCTTTTCTCTCTCTCTTCCTCCTTTCCTCTCTCTCTAAAAATAAATAAATAAAATTAAAAAAAAATGCCAAGAAAGGCCAAGGCAAGTCTGGAGCTTGCAATGATGAGCAGGAGGAGTAAGCCCACCCATGACCTCCTGGGCTGGTGGATTATCTAATTTTCCAGTCATATAATAAAACAGGATCAACATAAAAGAAGAAGGAGGAGAAGGAGGAGAAGAGGAAGAGGAAGGAGAAGAAGGAGAAGAAGAACAAGAAGAAGAGGAAGAGGAAGAAGAAGAAGAAGAAACAGAAGAAGAAGAAGGAGAAGGAGAAGAAGAAGAAAAGACAAGTTGCAAGTACAATATAAATAACTTTTTCCTGAGAGTAAGATGTGGACCCCTGAATATTTTAGTGTATATTTCCTACAGACTTTCTCCTATGTGGCCATAATACAACTATCAAAATCAGGAAATCAATATTGATACACCACTACCTTCTAATCCTTAGACTCCATTGAAGTTTTTGCCAGTTGTCCCAATAATGTCCTCTATAGCAAAAGGATCCAGTCAAATTAAACATAATATGTAGTTATCATACCTTTTTAGTCTTCTTCAATCTAGAATAGTCCCTTAGTCTTTTTTTTTACTGTATTTTTTTCCATTACCATTTATCCCCCTCCCCCTTCAATCACCACATGGTCGTCCATGTCCATGAGTCCTTTTTCCTTTTTGCTTGATCCCTCCGCCCCCCAACCCGCTCCCCATAGCTGTCATCCTGCTCTCTATCTCTGAGTCTCTCTCTATTTTGCTTGTTAGTCAGTTTTTTCATTAGGTTGCACATACGAGTGAAATCATGTAGTATTTGTCTTTCTCAGTCTCAGTCTTTACTTTACTTTTATGGCCTTAACATTCTATCTTTTCAGTCTTGCAGCCAACAAAATACAGCATAAGTTCTAAACTGAATTGTTGCTATTTTGTTTTATACAAATGATTGAGATTTTAAAAAATTTAATCTTTATTGTAGTTTTTTTCTATTACCATTTAGTCCCCTTGTACGCCCCTCCCTCCAGCAGTCACCACACTGTTGTCCATGTACATGAGATTTTTAAAATTTTTCATGAATATTTCATCTGGAACCCTCAAAGAGTTGCAAATTTAAATTTTTATGAAGAAAAATTATTTTTGAAACTATAAATATCAACTTATATCACTATCATTCAATTAAAAATAGAAATAATTTAACTATGTAAGAATAACCAGGCCCTGGCTGGTGTGGCTCAACGGATTGAGCACGGGCCTATGAACTGAAAGGTCACTGGATCAATTCCCCATCAGGGCACATGCCTGGGCTGCAGGCCAGGTCGTTGGTTGGGGTCGTGCAAGAGGCAACTGATCAATTACATATTTTTTGCGCATCCATGTTTCTCTCCCTCTCTTTCTCCCTCCCTTCCCCTTCCTCTACACATAAATACCTGGCTGGCGTAGCTCAGTGGATTGAGCATTGACCTGTGAGCCAAAGGGTTGCCGGTTCGATTCCCCAGTCAGGGCACATGCCTGGGTTGCAGTCCAGGTCCCCAGTAGGGGGCATGTGAGAGGCAACCACACATTGATGTTTCTCTCCCTCTCTCTCTCCCTCCCTTCCCCTCTGTCTAAAAAATAAATTTAAAACACACACACACAAATAAACAAATAAATAAAATCTTTAAAAAAGGAAATCCTGCAAAAAAAAAAAAAAAGAATAGCCAGAATATAACAACACAAAGGATAGTCCTTTATGTCAAATAAACTTAGCTTTATAAAAAGATACCCTCACTGAGAGGTGAAATTATTATTTAGGATTGCCATTGGCTTGTAGACTGGTTTATGCTTTTCCACTTCTGAATCTAAGCTAAGGTTGTTTCCTTCTCCCTGAATTGGTCCGTTCCTTATCTGGGCCAGTCTAAATCCTGCTGCTGCTGCTGCCGCTGCTGCTGCTGCTTCTTTTTAAGATTTTATTTATTTTACTTTTAGAGAAAGGAGAAGGGAGGGAGAAAGAGAGGGAGAGAAACATCGATGCACAAAAGATGCATCATCGATCAGTTTCCTCTTGCACACCCCCATCTGAGGACCTGGCCCACAACCCTGGCATGTGCCCTGACTGGGAATCGAACCAGCGACCTTTCTATTCCTTTTGGTTCACAGGCTGACACTCGGTCCTCTGAGCCACATCAGACAGGGCTAAATCCTGCGTATTCTTTAAGAACCATCTGGAATGCCACCTTTGTGAAGCTTTTCCTGAGTCGCACTTTCCAGTCCTCTTTCTTGCTCTCTGATAGAATAAATAATAAAATCTAGACCTAGAAAATATATTTAATGAAATACTTCCCTTAATTACAATTGAGGCAGCTGAGTCCCTGGGAAATGAAATAATTTGGAAAAGGTCTCACACTGTGAGAAATAGCAAAGCTTGATGTAAAATCCAGATTTCCTGACTTCCAATCTAGAGCTTTTTCCCAGTCCATTCAATTTTGTCATTACAGCATTCCTGCCTAGGGGCTGAGAGTGCTTCAACTGGAGCAAAAGGTGAACCTGGAAGAACAGCATAAGCTACGGTTGATCAGTTAAGGTAGCACCAGACCTTAGAGGAATCCAGGATACAGGGCCAAACAATATGAACTCTGTGCATTAGGCATTAGGGAACTTGGAATTTTGAAACAGAGAAATGACAAGAGAGCATTACAAAACCTTAGGCCTAGGAGGGTCTCAGACTTTATATATTACTTTTGGGGGGGATGTAAGGCTTTGAGAACAACCCTCTTCTAGGTTTCTAAGGTGTGTTCTATTTGTTAGAAGTCTTACAGCTTTGCTAACTAGGGAATCATTATTTTATTTAAATAAAATAAAAAAGCCCTGGCTGTTGTGGCTCAGTTGGTTGGAGTGTCATCCCACACATTGAAAGGTCATGGGTTCAGTTCCCAGTCAGGGCACATACATGGGTTGTGGGTTTGATCCCCCGTTGGGGAGTGTGTAAGAGGCAACTGATCAATGTTTCTCTCTAAAATCAATAAACATGTCTTTGGGTGAGGATTAAAAATAAGTAAATAAATAAATAAAATACCCTGAAGTTATTTACCCTGGAACACATAACAGAATTGTTTTTGCAGGAAACTTTTCTATAACATATTAATACCATATTACTTCTGAGTATGCTTTTTGACTGAGGCTTGCTTTTGAAACCAGTGTTTGTTTCTTTTTGACTATGATGTTATAATACATGGAAATTTATCCACATGAGCTGTAACGCAGACCTCTTATTGAACTTAGTGTTAGCTTCCCTTAAGGATTACTGTCTTATCTGTTTTAAGCCAGAGAACCCAAACGTGATATCCCAAACTGACAGAACCTAATTTTATTTTTATGGATAGCCATGCTCCATAAGTAATCCACTACCTTCTAGCAGCAGGTTTTTGTTGTTAGATTTTTCTTCTTTTCTATTGTCTTAACATACAAATAGTATAAAATTTACCATCTTAACCATTTTTAAGTGTACAGTTCAGTGGTATCAAGTACATTCACATTGTTGTGCAGCCATCACCACCATCCATCCCCAGAACTCTTTTCATTTTATAATCTGAAACACAATACCTATTAAACAGTAACTCCTCATTCTCCTCTCCCCCCAGCCCCAGGCAATTACCACTCTTTTTCCTGTCTCTAGGACTTTGATTGCTCTAAGTACCTTAAATAATTGGAACCACACAGTATTTGTCTGTTTTGTGACTGGCTTATTTTGCCTAGCATGACATCCTCAAGGTTCATTCATGTTGTAGAATGTGTCAGAATTTGTTTCCTTTATAAGGCTGAGTAATATTCCATTGTATGTCTATGCTATATTTTCCCTATCCATTCAATAGCTGGTGGACACTTGGGTCACTTCCATATTTTAGCTATTGTGAATAATGTTGCTATGAACATGAGTATACAGATATCCCTTTGAGACCATGCTTTCAATTCTTTTGCGTACGTACCCAGCAGTGAGGTTACTGGATCATGTGGTAATTCTATTTTTAATTTTTTGAGGAACCTCCATATTGTTTCCCACAGCAGCTATACCAGTTTTACATTCCAACCAACAGTGCACAAAAATTCCAATTTCTTTACATTTTCACCAAACACTTGCTGTTTTCTGTTTGTTTTTTTTAAAATAGTAATCATCCTAATGTGCGTAAGGTGGTGACACTTGATTCGAAATTCCCCAGTGAGTAGTAATGTTGAACATCTTTTCGTCTGCTTATTGACCATTTCTGTATCTTCTTTGGGGAAATGTCTATTCAAGTTCTTTGCCCATTTTGAATTGGGTTGGTTTGGGGTTTTGTTGTTGTTGTTGTTGAATTTTAGAAATTCTCCATATACTCTATATATTAATCCCTATGAGATATATAATTTTCAAATATCTTCTCTCATTCTGTGGGTTGCATTTTTTTTGTGGATAGTGCCTTGATGTATAAAATTTTTGAATTTTCATTAAGTCTATTTGTCTATTTTTTTCTTTTGTCATATGTGTCTTTGATGTCATATCCAAGAAATCATTGCAAAATCCAATATTGTGAAGTTTTGCCCTGTGTTTCTCTCTAAAATTTTTATTATTCTAGGTCTTACATTTAGATCCTTGTCTACTTTAAGTTAACTTTAGTATGTGATGTTAGGTAAGGATCCAACTTAGAGAGAGCCACACTCCATGGACAACTACTAGCTTCCAGCAGCAGGTTTTTAAAAAATTAATTTTATAGATATGGACCAGGCAGTGTACTACATGCTTAGAATATAGCAATATACAAGGGAAATCTGGTCTTTGTCCTCATGGAACTCACAATCTGGTGGGGGCAAGATTTTTACCTATCAGCTGGAATTTTATTTAGGAAGGAAATGTTGGGAATAATGTGTTTTTCCTTATTTCAGGGGAGTGGAGTCATGTCTCTAGGAGCAAATGCTTGAATAAGTGCTCCTAGCACTGCTAAGGACTATGAAGGTAGATATTTGTGGGCTTCCTTGCCTTAGCTTTTGGGCCTTTCAGGAAGTTCTCAGGGTATTGAAGAGATCATGGTGGTTATGATCTTGACCACAGGCTAAACCTCAAAGTGGATGGCATTCTCCTCTGCTTTTCCCAATGTTCCTGGAGATTTTTAGGAGACGGCCTTCTCCCTATTCATTTAAGTACACTCCAAATTGGTATAGTGGAACAAACGCTAACCTAAAAGTCAGGAACTTGGGACCTAGTTACATATTTGTCCATAGCCATCCTGTGTGGCCTTGGCAAGCCACTCCCTCTAATTTCTTGCATCTTTAAATTGGGGATAATTATACCTACTTTACCTGCTGTTAGAGTAGCTGTGAGATCATGCGAGGGAATATCCTCTAAAGCAATTTTATACTGATCCCATGTAAGGAATTAGGATTTTTATTTGATCTACACAAACCCAAATACAGCAGGCACATTAGGTTTCATTACTTTTATTTGGTCTCTACCTCAGCTAAATTTGTTCTTTTTCTTTTTCTTTTTTTAAACCCATATAAGTTAAACCTCTTTTCTCTGAAACTGATGTTTAGGGCCCATTTTCCTGCCTATGAAATGGAAAAATGAGAATCAAGGAGTCCAAGATACATTAGAGATTATCTGATCTTACACCAACCTTCCTCCTCCTCTTGACTCTCTCCTTACATCTTATACTTTACAGAGAAGGAAGCTGAGGCTCAGAGAGTGGCAGAAATTTGTTCAAGTTCGCACATTGAATTAAGGATCAAAAGAAGTCTAGGTCTGGTGACTCTAAATAATTACCTGAGGATCTTCTTAATAATCCAGTTTCCTGGACCTCACCCAGCCTATTGAATCAGAATCTCTAAAGGATAAGACTTCCATCTTATATTTTTATAGCCTCCTCACATGCTCCTGATGTGGTAGACAGTGATGTGGTGACAGGATAGCTCTGAAAAATTATTTAGACCAGTGGCCTTAAACTTTAAAAATTATATACCTAAAAGAATTTTGAAAAATTATGTAACTCTTCACACATTTTAAAGTTCATACTTAAACATTTTATTATAAGATTAAATAATTGCAATGTGCAATGGGTTTTACATTGTATATATGTATATATTTTTCAAAACCTTGGAACCGGCCCTGACTAGTGTGGCTCAGTTGGCTGGATATCATCCCGCAAAGCAAAAGTTTGCCAGTTCACTTCCCAGTTAGGGCATGTGCCTGGGATGCGGGTTCGATGCCTGGTTGGGGCACATGCAAGAACCAACAAATTGATGCTTCTCTCTCACATCAATGATTCTCCCCCGTCTCTCTCTTCCTCCCTTCTCCTCTCTCTAGATTCAATAAAAGAAAAAAAACCTTGGAGCTGCAAGTTTAGCTTATATAGTTTATAGAAAATGTCTACCATATAACCTAATTTGCACAACCAGTTCTCCCTGTCAATATAATCACACAAATCAGACTTACTTTCTGTTAGAAAATACCTGACTTCTTTTTCCTTTTTTTAAAATTAGATTTTATTTATTTATTCTTAGAGAGAAGTGAAGGGAGAAGGAGGGGGAGGGAAACATCACTGTGCAAGAGATACATCAATCGGTAGCCTCTTGCACACCCACAGCTGGGGACCTGGCCTGCAACCCAGATATGTATCCTGACTGGGAATTGAACCTGTGACCTTTCAGTTCGCAGGCCATCACTCAGTCCACTGAGCCACACCAGCCAGGACTTCTTTTTCAATTACAATAAGTATGTTAATATATGACCCTGTAAATGCTATCATATTTAACTTCTGAATTATAATTCTAATAAGACAACTAGCTTTGTCATGAGTTTTTCACCTGAAGGAATTTATGATGCTACTCATTTTAATACTGATTTCTTACAGAAGCTCTATGATTTGCTTTCTTGGAGATCTCCTTCTGAAGTTATACTTTCTCAAATAGTCTCTTTGTTTGGCACTCTGCCAAAGAGAGAGAGTGAGAGAGAGAGAGATGGCTTTTTAATTTTTTTTTAATAAAGTGAGAGAAGGGTATTTGTAAAAGAGAAAGTGGGAAAGGAGCCCCAACTCAGATCAATGTTAGGGAAGATTACATATGGAAATTGAGAATCTGGACATTTATTCTCTTAGAACTTTTTCTGCTCATGTACCCTCAGGGACAGAATACCCTAGCTTGATAACATAATGGTTTAAACCAGGCCATACCTAAATAACAATTGTAATTAATATTTTTTAGTGTGCCTCTTATACTTCAGAGACCTGATGTACATGTAAAATGGTGCTCCTGGCTGTTGTTCCCGCTTTCGTTTTCTGCTCCAGGCATATTCCTGTTTTAGGCAGCATTCCAAATGCTGTGATAATAAATGATCTGAGAGGGCTGCCTTCATTCGCTTGTTTTGGGTAAGGCCAGCAAGGGGCACATGGCAGTAGGAATGAATGCGTTGATTTCTTTCCTGTAACAGGCATGAGAGCAGTGGGAAAAGGATTACTTTCCGTGCTAGCTCAGGTCTGCCTCCTCAACAAAGAATAGGTGCAGAATCCAACTGGCACTAAAACCACCTTGGCCAAGAGTAACAGGCACAAAGTCCCTGGATCAGGACCTGAAAATAGCTGGCAGGAGGGCAGGCAGGGTACAATAATAGCGCAGATTGCAAAGCAGGAGTCCTATAGCCTGAGCCTCATATGCTGGGGCTTCTTCCAGTCTCTCCCATGGCATAGAGTCCAGAACTAAGCCCACTGTTGGGGCTCAAGAAACGCTTTTTGATATAACTTCAAATCCCATTCCACAAGTTTTACACTTTTTTCCTCTCTGTGCCTACCATTCCCTCCTGCTGGCCTAGCATCTATTTTCTTTGTTTGTTCAATAACCCCTTCTTTCCTCCTCCTTCATTTTTTAAAAGATTTTATTTATTTTTAGAGGGGGAGGAAGGGGGAAAGAGAGGGAGAGAAACATCAATGTGTGAGAGACACACTGGTTGGTTGCTTTCCTCATGTTCCTGATCGGTTGCCTTCCACATGCCCCAACTGGGTACCTGGCCCACAACTCAGGCATATGGCCTGACCAGGAATCAAACTGGTAACCTCTCAGTTTGAGGGACGACACCAAACCCACTGAGTCACACCAGTCAGGGCCCTCCTTTTCTTCTGTGTTCCCTCACTCTGATTAGCCTGGATCTGGCTGATCATATGAGCAGAGAAGTTTGTTCATTTATTCATTCTTTTATCCATTAATTTCATTAAGTACCGACTGTGTGTCAAACTTTGTGCTAGGCACTGAAGAGGAAACAGATAAAAAAATATGCTGTCTACCTTTAAGGAACTCATAATCCAATGAGGGAAACAGATGCATGCATATGATTGTAATGCTAAAAATAAAATAGGTAAGTGCCAACTATTTAGGCAAATAGAGAGGGACAGTATGAATGAATGAATGAACAATGAATGAACAGTATGAATAAATGGATAGTGCTAAGAGACAGTCTTTCTGGAAGAAAGACTTGTAAAGATATATGTTTTATTCCCAAATTAGTCTGTACGTTTATTGCAATTCCAATAAAAAAAACATTAGCGTCTTTAAATTTGATATATAATTCATCCATTACAATTACTCATTTAAAGTGCACAATTCAATGATTATTTGGCATATTCAGAGTTGTACAACCAATCAATTTTAGAACAGTTTCACCACCCCAAAAAGAAACCTCACATTCATTAGCAGTCGCTCCTCCTTTTCCTCCAATTTTCCCCATCTCAGCCCTAGGCAACCACCAATCTACTTTCTGTTCCTATAGCTTTGAGTATTTTGGATATTTAATATAAGTGGAATCATGCAGTATTTGGCCTTTTGTGACTAGCTTCTTCCACTCAGCTTAATCTTTTCAAGGTTTATCCATGTTGTAGCATGTACAGTACTTCATTCCTAATGCTGAATAATAATCCATTGTATGAATATATCACATTTTATTTATCCATTCTTCAATTGATGAGCATTTGGGTTGTTTTCACTTTTTGATATCATGAATTAGAATAATTCTGTTATGAACATTTGTGTATAAATTTTGTATGGATGCATGTTTTCAATTTTGCTGAGCAATTATAGTTACACTAAAATCCATCCTTGATGGACTTCAACTCCACAGTTCTCAGGACTCCTACATTTTTATTTTCTTCCTTATGCTAATTCTGGCTTTGGAAACAACATCCCCCTTTTGGGGGCTATGTCATTTAGGAGGAGAATGCTGTGAACTGGAGACATCTATTTTCTAGAACTAGTCGCAAGGTACTTTTAATATTTAAAATAATTAGCCCTGGCTAGTGTGGCTCATTTGGTTGGAGTGTCATCTCGTAGACCAAAAGGTTGCAATTTCAATTCTTGGTCAGAATACATACCCAGGTTGCAGGTTCGATCCCTAGTCAGGGCGTGTACAAAAAGGCAACCAATCAATGCTTCTTTCACATTGATGTTTTCTCCCTCTCTCCATTCCCCTCTTTAAAATAAAAAAAATAAAAAGCAATGAAAAAATGTCCTCAGGTGAGAATTTAAAAATTTTAAATAATTAAAATTAAATAAAATTAAAAATGGAGTTCCTGTGCTACGTTTTGCATTTCACGTGTCCAATAGCTATATGTGGCTTTAGAATAATGCTGCTACTAATGTGCTAAATAACCTCCAGTCCATCACTTCTCTTCTGTGCGTATAGGTTTCTCATCTGTAAATAAGGATGGTGGACATCAAAAGCTCCATCTTCCTCTGACATTCTAAGTGATTCGTGATTCAGTCTTTGGGGTATACCTCCTCCTACCTCTTCTTCCAGCCCTTCTCCTTCCTCTCTTGGCTAGGGCAGGAGTACCCACAGGGGACATTAGGCTGGTAATTGGTCAAGTTATGCTGTTCCCACTCCCTGCTCCCTTGGTGAAAGGGAAAGTGACTTGAGGGTGTACTTATATTTGAGTGCCTCACATTTGTGCAGTGCTTTATGGATCATAGAACACATTATTTCATATTATTTCCTAATTTTACAAAATCAAAGAATCTCTAAGTTGGAAGGGTCTTATTAAAGATCATCCTAAACTTCAGCGAACATAAACCACATGGGTTGCTTATAAAATTGAAATTCCAAGGACCCCACTCCCTGGAAAATAATCTAGTAGTTGTCAGGGTTTCCCAGGCCCAACCTGCACAATCCTGTGCTGTAGCTATGTGGGGCTGGACCTTGGAACTTCTGTTATTAACACTGTCTGACCACAATCTGATATGCACTGGTCTTGCTTGGTCCAAACCATGTTGTGAAGTCTGCTCTTTAGTACCCCTGCAAATCCCAAATTCTGCTTGATGGCTCTAGAGTTAGGGAGCTCTTGAAGGACTATCTTCCATCATTGGACAGCCCTGACAGAAAGAATTTTTTAAAAATTTCTTGTCATTGTTGTTCAATTATAGTTGTCCCCATTTTTCCCCCATTGCTTTCCCCTGCCCTGCCTACACCCCACTCTCCCACATGCAATCATCCCTCCCACCCCGTTGTCCTTGTCCATGGGTCCTTTATACATGTTCCTTGACAACCCTTCCACTTCTTTCTCCTGTTATCTCCCTTCTCTCTCCCCTCTGGTCACTGACATTTGTTCTTTATTTCCATGTTCCTGGTTCTATTTTGCTAACTTGTTTGTTTTGTTGATTAGGTCCCACTTATAGGTGAGATCGTATGGTATTTTTCTTTTATTACCTGGATTATTTCACTTGGCATAATACTCTCCAGTTCTATCCATGCTGTCACAAAGGGTAGGAGCTCCTTTCTTTCTGCTGTGTAGTGTTCCATTTTGTAAATGTACTAGTTTTTTTTTGATCCACTCATTTACTGATGGGCACTTAGGCTGTTTCCAGAACTTGGCTATTGTAAATAATGCTGCAGTGAACATTGGGGTGTATAGGTTCTTTCCAATTGGCGTTTCTTAGGTTTCTTAGGATATAATTCCAGAAGTGGAATTGCTGGGTCAAAGGCAGTTCCATTTTTAGTTTTTTGATGAAATTCCATACTGTTTTCCACAGTGGCTATACCAGTGTGCATTCCCCACCAACAGTGCACTAGGGTTCTCTTTTCTTCACAACCTCTCTAGCCCTTGTTTGTTGATTTGTTTATGATGGCTGTTCTGACCTGGTGTGAAGTGGTATCTCATTGTGGTTTTAATTTGCATCTCTCTGATGGCTAGTGATGTTGGGAATCCTTTCATATGTCTGTGGGCCCTGTGTACGTCCTCCTTGGAGAAGTGTCTATTCAGGTCCTTTGCCCATTTTTTAATTGGATTGTTTGTCTTTCTGGTGTGGAGTCATGTGAGTGCTTTATATATTTTGGAGATCAAACCCTTGTCTGAGGTATCACTGGCAAATATGTTTTCCCTTACAGCTGGTTCCCTTTTCATTTTGCTGATGTTTTCTTTAGCCATCAGAAGCTTTTTAATTTGATATAGTCTCATTTGTTTATTCTTTCCCTTATGTCCCTTGCTCTAGGCGACATATCAGAGAAAATATTGCTATGTAGGATATCTGAAATTTTCCTGGCTTTGTTCTCCTCTAGGATGTTTATGGTATAATTACTTATATTTAAGTCTTTTATCCATCTTGAGTTTATTTTTGTGTATTTTTATAATTTGATGGTCTAGTTTCATTTTTTTGCAAGTACCAGTCCAGATCTCCAACACCATTTGTTAAAGAGGCTATTTTTTACTCCATTTTATGCTTCTGCCCCCTTTGTCAAATAGTAATTGACCGAAGAGACATGGATTTATTTCTGGGCTCTCTTTTCTGCTCCACTGAGCTTTTTCTTATATTGAACTCTCCCATTTGATGTAGCTCTTCCATTTATAGTTACATAACACAAGTTTGCTTCTCTTCCATAATAGTCCTTCAGGTTCATTCATTCATTCAGCAAATATTTATTGAGAACCTACTATATATGAGGTTCTTTGCAAGGTGCTAGGTATTATTCAGCAGTAGACAAGACCAACTTGTTCTCTGCCTTCAAAAAACTTACCCTGTAGTATGGGAAACAGACAGTTAGCCCAAAAAAAGGTAAATAAATGAATAATAACAATTATAGTTTGAGAAAAATGCTATAAAAAATAAACAGAGTGTTGTGATGAAGAATGAGAGTGTTGTGATGAAGGGCTGATGCTACTAGGGTGGTTGGGGAAAGCCTCACTAGGAGAGTGACATTTAAACTGAGATCTGAAACATGAGATAGAGCAAACCACTCAAAGAGTTGGGGAAAGCTAGTAAAAGAACATGGCATGTTTAATCAATAAGAGGGCTAATGTGTTTGGAGCCTATTAAGCAAAATGGAACAATGACAGATGAGTTGGAGAGGATACAAGGCATAGTAAAAGTTTGGATTTTTTTTTTTTTTACATACAGTGGAAGCCACTTAAGCGTTTTAAGTAGTAGTTCAGTTTATATTTTTTAGTAGATCATTCTGGATGATGTATGTGTATTAGAAGAGGGTAAGAGTAAAGTGGGAGACTAGTTTAGGGCCTTTGTAGTTATCCAGGCAATAGATGAAGGTGGCTTGAACCAGGGTGAGGCAACAGATATACAGATTTTTGAGACTTATCATGTCTCTCAAACTCCTCTCTTCTTCATGCTACACAGCTCAGTCCAGTGTTCCTCTTATACCAAGTCTGATTTCTCCTCTGGAAGGCCTCTCTCTCCAGGTTAGATCCCATCCACTGAAGCTTCTGTGAAGAACCCAGTTTTTCCTACATTTTTTTTTCTCATCTCTTTCCTCCTATCCTGGGGCTTACTTTTCTGTTAGCCTAGGGAACTAAAATCTCCAATACAATGACTATCATATAGAGAGGGGAAGCACCAATCTTCCCTGTCATTAATCAATTATCAGTTTTTCAATGATTTGACTCTGAACCTTAAGTACTTATTGTGCCAGCTGTGCTCGGAGGGGACAGAGGATAAGAAGGCATGATGATCCCTGCCCTGGAAGAGGGTATAATGGGAAAGATAAAGCCCTGATAACTGATAGATCCCAAGGAAAGTGAGATAAAGGGCCTTGGGAGGAAGAAAGAACTTTCAGCTTTGGGGTGGGTGAGGAAAAAGAGAGAGTAGGGAAGACTTCATGAAACATGTTAATTTGGAACACCTGAGGCTTGAGGGCAGTGAGGAAAAGGACTGATTTTTATATGAAGTGTTTGAGCATGACCAAACTGAAAGCCAATATTTGAGCACTAACTCAAAGATAGGAAATAAGCCATATGGCTACCTGAGGGAAGAATACTCCAAGCAGAGGGCAAAAGTTCTGAGGTTAAGCGTGCTTGGTGTTTTTGCCAAACCGGAGGCCAAGTGGCTGGAGCCAATCTTGATGGGGACAGGAAGAGAGGAGTGTATGAGGACAGAGAGGTAATGAGGATCTAGATTATACAGGAACTAGTAGGCAACTGTGAGGACTCTGACTTTTACTCAAAACGGTATGGGAAGGTATCCGAGCATTCTGAGTAGAGGAGCTACATGATCTGACTTACCTAATGGTGACTTTGGACTAGGATGGTAGAAGTATATATGAAGAGATGTAGTCTATCATAATTCTAAATATATTTTGAATCAATAGTAGATTACAGTAGCCCTGGCTGGTGTAGCTCAGTGGATTGAGCACTGGCCTGCGAACCAAAGGGTCTCCAGTTCAATTCCCCAGTCAGGACACATGCCTGGGTTATAGGCCAGGTTCCCAATATGGGGTGCATAAGAGGCAACCACACATTGATGTTTCTCTCCTTCTCCCTTCCTTCCCCTCTCTCTAAAAAATAAATAAACAAAATATTTTTTAAAATAATAGATTACAGTAAATTTGGAGAGTGTAAGAGTAAGGTAGGTAGAGAAGGCTCCCAGGAGGAGGAAGATGAGAAGACTGTATACCTTGGGTTGTCCCATACCATATAGCTTCCAGGTAAAGGAGAAGTTAGTTTGGTCTACAGCAAGAGTTCCCAATTGTTAGCCTGCTGGCTAAATCTCTTATTAATCGATTTTTTTTAAAAAAGATTTTATTTATTTATTTTTAGAGAGAGGGGAAAGGGGGGGAGAAAGGGAGAGAAACATCGATGTGCCAGAGAAACACTGATCAGTTGCCTCTTGCACACCACCAACTGGGGACCAGGACTGCAGCCCAGGCATGTACCCTGACTGGGAATCAACCAGCAAACTTTCAATTTGTCATACGATGCCCATCCCACCAGTCAGGGCTCTTATTAATAGTTTGGTTTTTTTTTTTACCATAGTGTTTAAATCTTTAACAAATTAGTTGTCGACATTTAAGAATTCAGAAATAGATTCCAGGTAGCTCTTAAAACCTGGGGGGAAAAACGGCAACATTGAGCCCTTATTCCCAGAGGGCAAAAGGTGACAGGAGTTAAGTTTAAGTACTAGGTGCCTCCTTTTCCAGTTTTCCAGTCTCTGCCTCTCTTCCTTTTCCCCCAAAACAGTTAACTGTCATCGTACATGCACTGCTGTTTTCTTAGTAGAAAAGTTGAGAGAAAAGTAAACCATTTCTTCCTGCTATCAAAACGTTTCTTTTATATGGTCCACTTTACTGATTTACGTTACCTACCTGGACCCTGTTGAGTTTTGAGTTTGCACCTCCCAGTGTAGAGGAAAGAGGCCTGGACCAAATCCTGGTACCTGTTCTGTGTTAGTCTACCATGTGACCTCAAACACACAAAAAATGGCCTCTTTGGATCACTTTAGAGTTAGGAGACTAAATTGGATGTTCTTTGAAAAATTCTAACATCCTAGAGGGCTTGGTAAGTTGCGGTAGGCCAGTACTCTGTTCCCTCCCCCTCCCAAACAGCAAGGGGGCCCAGCCCAGTATAAATGTCAGAGAAAGAAGACACTGGAAGGAATAAGGTGCCTATATCAATAATGTATAACTTGAGCCCAGAGCCAGGGAGAGGAATGTCCACTGTGGTGTGTGTGTAACTAGAAGTGGGCTCAAATAAGCTGTTCTTATATAGGTTTGTGCTTATCTGTACCCGTGTACTCTATGTACCAAGCTCTATTTTAGGTGCAAGGGATGTAGCAATGAACAAGGCAGACAAGGTCTCTGTTATCATGGAGCTTATATTCCAGTGAAAGACACAGATAATATACAAGTAAATAAAACACATGAGATAATTTCAAATAACGAAGAAAATGAAACAGAAAGATTTGATGCAGATTCTGGAGGGGCAAGCTGTGTATATAGGTGGGCACATAAATATGGTACATGTACTTGCAGTGGGGCCCGTGTTTGAGTCCTGGGTCCATGTATGTATGCTTATTTGTGCCTATAAATGTATTGGGTTGGCCAAAAATTTCATTTGGTTTTTTCCCATAAGATGACTCCAGTAGCGCTTAGTTGTCTTTCACTTCATTCAAAACAATTGTGTTAGATTGTATTGTGATAGCTGTCATATCAGTGTGCATTTAAAAAAAAACTTATCAGAACTGGTGAATTTTTGTGTCGCCATTTTAATACTGAAGATGGAAGAAAATATGCAACATTTTTGGCATGTTATGCTTTATTATTTCAAGAAAAGTAAAAATACAACTGAAATGCAAAAAAAAGATTTGTGTAGTGTATGGAGAAAATGCTGTGACTGATTGAATGTATCAAAAGTGTTCTGTGAAGTTTTATGCTGGAGATTTCTTGTTGGATGATGCTTCATTATCGGGTAAACCAGTTGAAGTTGAGAAGGATCAAACTGAGACATTAATTGACAACAATCAATGTTATACCACACAGGGGATAGCTGACATACTCAAAATATCCAAATCAATAAAATTATTTGTGAAAATGAAAAATGTGTCTTTTATTTTATGGAAAAAGCTAAACAGATTGTTTGGCCAACCCAATACATGGACATCTTTTATGTATGTATGTATGTATGTAAATATTTAATTTATTTATTTTCAGAGAGTGGGGAAGGGAGGGAGAAAGAGGGGGAAAGAAACACTGATGTGCCAGAGAAACATCAGTTGGTTGCCTCTTGCATGCCTCCAACAGGGAACTTGGCCCACAACCCAGACATGGGCTCTGACAGGGAATTGAACCAATAACCTCTTGGTTCACAAGCTGGCACTCAATCCACTGAGCCACACCAGCCAGGGCCATGGGCAGCTTTTATACCTGGAGTATTTTTATATTATTATATGTGATATTATGCATGTCAGTGTACCCAGGTGAGCTGGTATGTGATATGCATGTGGAAACGTGTACGTGGTATATGTCTGCATTTAGCCATAACTGGAGATGTTCTGAAGTCCCTATGGTACTTGTCAGTGGGTCAGTTAAGGAAATGGCTTTTTTGCCTCTGGCACTCAGGGCCCTTTGCCAGCTTCCTCTCTCCCTGTTCCTTCCCACTTTAGAAAGCTCTCTCTGCTTGGCTCCTCTCCACCCTAGGGGAGCTAAGCCAAGGAGAGGATAGTAACTGACTCATCAAGCCAGGAGGTGGGAAGAGACTGATAATCCAAACGGCTGGCTTCTCTGCTAACCTCTGTCCTTCACAGTATGAGGGGAAAGAGTCTGGAATTGAAATCAGAAGACCTGAGGATCTATTCTTGGCTCTACCACTTAATTATTGTGTGACCTTGGCCAAGCTATTACATCTCTCTGGGTTTCAGTTACCTTCTTCATAAGTACTCTGGGTAGTGTAGTATTTAGGGAGGGCTATGTGGTGCTGGTGCATTCTGAGAAGGGGCAATGGCATGATCAAAAGTGTGGAGGTGGGCCTTTGTGTGTAAGGGAAGCCAGGAGAAACCCCCTTAGAATAAAATTTAAACTTCTTACCGTTGCCTAGAAGGCCCTATATGATCTGGCTGCTTTCTGCCTCTTAATTTTACCCTCCTTCTTATTCACTGTGCTTCAGCTGAACTGCCTTCCTTTCTATTCTTTGAATAGTCCAAGCTCTTTACCATCTCAGTACCTTTCCAAATTTCAGTGTTCTCTCTGCCAGGATACTCTTCCCAAGAATTCATAGAGTTGCCTACCTCTCATTACTTAGGTCTTAGCTCAAATATCACCTCCCTGGAAAGAGGTCTTTCCTGCCTATCTTATTTAAAGTACCACCCTCTGTTTTTATCAATATTTAAAATGCACATATCCTCTGACCCAATAATTTTACCTCTAGTAATTCACCCTACAGATGTATTTGAAAATGAGTACAAAGACAAATGAATAAAGATATTCATTGAAGCATTTATTTATTAAATAAGTTATGGTATATACAAATGGTAGAACATTATAAGGATGAAAAGAAAATGAAACAACACAGTAAATCTTGATGGAGAATGGTATCAATGTATATTGTTAAGTTTCTTAAAAAGCAAGATGATTGAGCTCTATACTTAAGACTTGTGCAGTTTATTGGATATATATTATATTCAATAAAAGATAAGATACAGAACAGTGTATACTGGATGCCATCATTGTATAGAAAACAGAATATATAAGCATAAATGCATGTATGTTTATGCTTACAAAAAGTATATATTTATGCTTGTCTAATATGCTTGTCCTGTAGTTATAGCAGCTCTGTCCCACATCTACCCACCCTGTGCTTGATTGGAGACTGTGAGGTGCTTATTTTTCTTTTGAACATCACTAAAATTCAATTTTTTAAATTCAATTTTTAGATTTCCATCTTCAGTGATATCCCAAGGACTGTATGAAAAATGCTAAAATTTTAGCCTTCTTCCAAAGTGATTATATTGGTCCCTCCACACTAATTCAATTTCTCTATCTATTCCTTCTATCCTACAAGGAGTGGCCTTATCTTTCTATTGACAATTTCTGGAAAGTTATGCAACATAGGTAACAGTGGTTGCCAGTAGGTAGGATGATAGGGGTATGGGGAAGGGAACTTCTCATCACATATCTTTTTATGTAGTACCATTTATATTTATTATTTATTCAAAAAATAAAATTAAAAAATTAAAACCCCTGAGGGGGAGTATTTTTATAGTTAAATTTTCACATATAATATGAAAGTTCCTTAAGATATCTTTTTAAAAAGTATTTCTCCTCAAGTAATGCTTATCATAATATGAAATTGTCTTGGTTGTATTTGTTACTTGTGTATTTCTTGTACAATCATTGGAATATAAGCTTTTGCTTATCTTATTCATCAGTGCCTTATTTCTATACATATATATAGTACAGAGCAGTTATTGAATAAGCAAATGAATGGATGTGGGAACGGTCAAAGAAAACCAGGTTGAAGCCTAGGGAGGGGTGGGAGACAAGGCTGAGAAGGACAGAAATCAGCTGATAGAGGCTGGTCATTCTCAAACTTTAAATTTATATCAGAATCACCTGGTGATTCTTTATATCAGCTTATAATAAAGAAGTAGATTCTTGGACCCTGTGATTCTGATTCAATAGGCCTGAGTAGGGGCTTAGGAATCTACATTTTAACAAATTCCCTAGGTGACTTGGGTGCAAGTGATCTGGAGACCCCACTTTATATCTGTGATATAATTCTTCTTAATACATCCCTGGGATGGAAGATAAGGGACCATCATCCCATTTTATCAACCTAAATGAGGCTCAGTGCTTAACAATTCATTTTTCAATGACATACAGTTTGTGTATAAAGTATACTTTGAAAGACCAAAGTATGTGACGAGTCAGTTCAAGGCGTAGTGGTAGATGGCTCAACCTCACAGGACATTCCCAGGCCTTGGTGTTACTGAATGGATTTTATGACTGTTCCTATTTTTTGTTTGGGGAAGAGATTATATTCCCTAATGACTGTTTTTTTCTGATGTATTTCAGGGAGGGCAATGAGCCAGAGGAGACCACCCAGATCACATACCATGAACTTCTGGTCCAAGTGCGTCAGTTCAGCAACGTTCTCCGAAAACAGGGTGAGTGAAGAGGTGGGGTGAGGGGACTGGAGGGCCTGTCCTTGGGTTATCTGAGGACTTGGGGGAAGTAGATAATGGATGGATGGAATCTGGTAATGGGACTAGAAGAGGTCAGCTGGCGGTGTGGGGGGGTGGTGGTGATGGTGGTAGCTGGATGAGAAGAAGGGAGTAGCAGCAGGAAAGGTCCATGGTCTTTGTCCTTTATGTGCAGGTATTCGGAAGGGTGACCGAGTGGCCATCTACATGCCCATGATACCGAAGCTTGTGGTAGCAATGCTGGCCTGTGCTCGCCTTGGGGCTGTGCATTCCATTGTGGTAGGAATTTGGGCTGGAAAAGGGGCCTATTGGGGGATGGGGCTCCGAAGAAGTAGATTGGACCTGGATGAGAAGGTCTTAAGAACCAGACTAAGGAGTTTGAAATGTTTTTGTTTTTGTTTTAATCCTCACCCAAGAACATGCTTAAAGAGGAGGAGGAGGAAGAGGGAGAGGAAAAGAAACATCAATGTGAGAGAGCAACATCTATTTGTTGCCTGTTAAACGCCTCCCGGCCAGGAACCAAACCCACAATTTAGGCATGTCCCCTGACTGGAAATTGAACCTGAAAACTTTTGGTCTATGGGATGATGCTTCAACCAACTGAGCCAAACCAGCCAGGGCTAAAATGTTTTTGTTATAGGTTATCGGTTATTCAGTTGCTTCTAGGATCCTAACTTCGGGACCTTAAGTGTTTTATTGGTGACTCCTTTCTTTGTTCACTTCACTCCCTCAGTCTTTTTTCTTTTTTAATTGATTGATTGACCAAGAGAGGAACAAAGAGAGAGAGAGAGACAGGCAGAAAGACAGACAGACATTGATTTGTTGTTCCACTTATTTATGCTTTCATTTGTTGCTTCTTGTATATACCCGGACCAGGAATTGAACCCATAACCTTGATGTATTGGGATAAGGTTCTAACCAACTGAGCTACCCAGCCAGAGCTCCCTCAGTCTTTGTTTTCTTCCCTAGTTTGCAGGCTTCTCTGCAGAGTCGCTATGTGAGCGGATCCTGGATTCCAGTTGCAGCCTTCTCATCACTGCAGGTGACTAATTTTCCTCACCCCTTCTCCAGAACCCCAACACCCAAGTCTTTGTTCCAATTAGCTAGTTGGAGTTTGGGACTGCTTAGTGTAGAGGGTAGGGGCTGCCTATTCTTTAGCACCTGGTTCTACCTCAGCCAACCCTCTGTCTGCTCAAATCAGATGGAAGAGTTAAGAGGCCCACTCAGGAAGGACTCTATGAATATTGTGCTCACTAGGGATAAGGGGCAAGGAGTGTGGTGCCTTCCTAAGGCCTGGAATGTCTGTTGCTCCCCAAAGATGCCTTCTACAGGGGGGAAAAGCTTGTGAACCTGAAGGAACTGGCTGATGAGGCTCTGGAGAAGTGTCGGGAGAAGTAAGTGTATTTGGCCAGTTGGCTACTACTCTGGGTCAATTGGGCCTTTTCCCAGTGCCATTTTCCCTTTGTCTGTCCTACCCTAGATGGACATGGGTGGGTTCTAACAAATAATCTTTTGAGCCAACCATTCCACCACTTCAGGCTTTTCTTTCCTCCAGGGGTTTCTCAGTGAAATGCTGTATTGTGGTCAAGCACCTGAGGAGGTCAGAGCTAGGGACAGGTGACTCTCTCAGCCAGTCCCCACCAATTAAGAGGCCATGTCCAGATGTGCAGGTGAGTCTATTACTGCTATGCCCTCCCCTGGGCTCAAATTGGCCCCCTCTTCCTGCCCAGGAAGTTTCTGATGTCTGTCTTTGCTTGTTCATTATAATGCTTAGGATCTGAGAGCCATCCTAGGAATGCCTCCCCTGGCAGGGCTGGCTGGGAGCTGGGGTACTTTGAACGTGAAAGTAATTAGGAAACCCTTTGCAACTTGGGACCTTTGCATGAGATATTGTGAGGGAGACTGGTTGGGGTATCCTGATGGGCATGAGGGACCCTCAGGGGTTGGACCTGGGTTAGAAATGGGCTGACTCGGATGACTAAATACAGTCATCTTGATTACTGAGCTGTGGCTTGTCGGCATGGAGTGGGGGGCAGCTACCTGTGGAGTCCCACCATGGAAGGACTAGGATCTGGTCCTCAAGATATGGTCCTTATTAGAAAAGGAGACGGCCAGAGGTTTGGGGCACACTGACCCTTCCCTCCTACTTCCCTATTCTTGGACCCTGCTCACCATCCTTTCCATGGGCTCTTAACAGGGTAAGCCGAAAGAGATACCCAAGCACATCTGGCCCCAGGTATCCACCTCTGCACTGCCTTGGGCACTGTTTTCCTGCGTGCTTGTCTGTGTGTCCATTTGCTCTTTGCTTGTTTGCCCCATTGAGGTGACTGCCAGACCTAACCCCCTTCTCTCTGCCCTGGGGTCCTTTGCCATTTAAGTCACTTCAAAGAGTTGTGAAACCAAATGCCTGTTGCTGCCTCTCTGAACTGGCACAGAGCATGACTCGCAGGGAGACAGCAACAGACAATCCATTTTTCTCCTGCTGCTCAGGACCTTTGTGGGACCACGTAACCTATCAGAAAGTCTTTACTATGCACTTAGCTGGGGCAGAGCCAGGAAAGACAGGAGGAAGGCAAGTGGAGGAGGTATAGACCTTAACTTTGGGAATTCACCAAGTTGGGGAGGTAGATATGTATTGCAAATGAAAGCCTAGGTTCTGTATGGGACAGCAGAGAAGATTCTTAAATACATTTTTATACTACGTTGTCTATAAATACATTTATATACAAACTGCACATAAAGTCTGATAAAATTAAGTGCTAAATTGAACAAAAGTTACATTGTAGGCAGTCCTAAGAAGGAAGATCCCTAAGTGGGGACTTGAAGCAGATTAGTGTAGAGGAGAGACTGGGTTTGGAGTCCAGAGACCAATTTTTAGCGGTATGGCCTTGAATAAGTTACCTCTGCTCTCTGGACTTCAGTTTCCTTATCAGTAATGGAGAGATGATGATACATGCTTAAAAGGAAACCACTTTCCTTACTAAACTAAAGCAGAAAACCCAAAATTCCTCTGAGTTTTACCATCCTCTTAGAGTGACTTACTCTAAATCTGCTATAATTATAACCTCTTAGGCTAATGGTAAATATAATTCCTCTTTTCTCTATTCTCATTAGTATGGTAGAGACAGATCTGATTCCTAGTGGACACTGTTTCCTTTCTGTTTTTTAATTGTTAGCACTATTACAGATGTCCTGTTTTCTCCCCTTTGCCCACCTCCGCCCATCCCAGCCCCTTCCTCCTCTGGCCTTCACCACACTATTGACTGTGTCCATGGGCTATACATATGTGTTCTTTGTCTTGAGAAAGAAGAACAAAGCTGGAGGGATCACAATACCAGATATCAAACTACACTATAAAGCCGTTATAATCAAAACAGCCTGGTGCTGGCACAAGAACAGGCATATAGATCAATGGAACAGAACAGAGAGCCCAGAAATCAACCCAAGCCTTTATGGTCAATTAATATTTGGCAAAGGAGGCAAGAACATACAATGGAGTAAAAACAATCTCTTAAATAAATGGTGTTTGGAAAATTGGAGACGTACATGCAAAAAAAAAAAAACAAAAGAAAAAGAAAGAAAAGAAAGAAAGAAAGAAAGAAAGAGAGAGAGAAAGAAAAGAAACTAGACTACCAACTTATACCATACACAAGAATAAACTAAAAATTGATAAAAGACTTAAATATAAATTGCAAAACCATAAAAACCCTAGAAGAAAACATAGGCAGTAAAATCTCAGACATCTTGTGTAGCAATATTTTTGCAGCTATATCTCCTAGGACTAGGGAAACAAAGTAAAGAAAATAAACAAGTGGAACTACATCAAATTAAAAAGCTTCTGCACAGTAAAAGATACCATCATCAAAATGAAAAGGGAACCCACTATATGGGAGAATATATTTGCCAATGATACTTCTGATAAGGGGTTAATTTCCAAAACATATAAAGTACTTATACACCTCAACACCATTCAATGGTTTGTCAAGGAAGACAAACCATTCAATTAAAAAATGGGCAAAGGACCTGACTAGACATTTCTCTGAAAACGACATACAGGTGGCCAATAGATATGAAAAAATGCTCAATGACACTGTTTCCTTTTAAAACTCAGGCAGGAACCTAAGACTTTTTCTCTTGAAGGAGACAACAAACTTGGTGATTAAAACATAGTTTCTGGAGCCAGACTACTTGGGTTTAAATCCTGGCTCTTTCACCTGCTACTATGAGAGCTTGATCAAGTTATGTAAGATCTCTTGCCTCAGTTTCCCCATCTGTAAAATAAGGATAAGAGTTGTACCTACCTGATGGGGTTTTGTTAATATATGCAAGGTATCCAGCACATAGTAAGTACTCCATAAATATTAGCTTTTATTGCTTTTAACATAGACAGGCTGGCATTTCTGAGAGGGAATCCAAAAAAAAAAAAAAAAAGTCTTGTAATTCCTTAATACCAAAGATCTTTAGGCCACAGGCTCCTTGATTTTTGTTCCTTGGAGGTGAAAGCAATCAATTACCAAAAAACCAAAGACCCTTAAAATGGTCTTACAAAGTCCAGGTTTCTTGGCCTAAGAATTACAGTCAATTGCAGAATTCTTGGCAGATCTTCAAACTCCCTCATTTTTAAGCAGTCTTTAGGGGTGGGCCTGAACAATTTGTCACCTGACAACTATGTGACCTATGAGCTTCCTCATGTTTCTCTAACACCGGGCAGCTGCCCTCCCTGAGGCTATCCTGGTCCAAGAACAAAGGCCAACTCACCTCCTCAATGTGTATTTCAGAAAATTCAAATCTTTTCCTGGTTCAAAGCTCTGCACCCCCATAGGCACACACCTAATTCACAAACAATGTTTGTGGCACTAATTGAACTCTCGCCCTACTTCCTGGTACTGGTTATCAGCTCCACACGTGAAGCATACCCCTTCCCCCTCGCCGCCTCTTCTTAATCACACATCCACAAAGGAAACAGTTTTATAAGATTATAGGAGTCCTCACATTGTCATAATGTCACTTGCCCTCACATGTACCTAGTGCCTTTTCTCTGACAATTCACACCAGTATTGTAGACTGGCACCATTTGCCCAAAGCTGTATTGACATACTTCTGCTTAAGTACATTAATGACCTCACCGAAAGTAGATCATTTGGTAAGAAAAAAAGTGTTCATGTGACAAAGTATGTGTAGACTTGTATGTGGCTATTCCACTAAAAAATAGGGTGTGTTTTTACGCTCATTGGCAGCTCTCTCTCTTCTTTTCCTTCTTAAATTTTTAATGGTGCCTCACTTGGCCTGGGCTTATCATTCTTATGATGCTTATATGCCAAAAACTTCAAATTCTCTAGACTAAGGGGAAGATAGTAGAGAAAGAGGAGATTGGTGAGAGAGTTATTTTATAATTTATCAAGGTGTGTGTCTAACACTTTGGGTTTTTTTTTAAGCCAAATATGTACACAGTAGATTAGCATATAGACATATAACAGGAGCAGGGTGTTTCTCTTACACTATCATGTCTAGCTGCCAATCAGGGCCACTGAATATGCGAGAGGCTAATGAATATGAAAGTGTTTTGTGACAATTAAAGCAAACCTCAAACAGTTCCCATCATCATACCCTTAAATTCATCTTCCAGAGAAGTTCAGGGGAACTGAACTAACTTCCATCTTTCCTGACATTTATCGGTTCCCCCGCCCCCCAGGATAACCCAAGGCTTGATGTTTACTATTGGATAATACATTTCTCTTTTGATACTCCCCAAATCCTGTGAGACTATTGGGACAAAAGCGACCATCTTCATTTTTAAAAGGGATATCAAGGTAAAGTGACTTGCCCAAGTGACTTGCTTAGAAGTGGCAGAACTTGGATTGAAATCCAGTGCAAATTTTGGACAAATTCAGGGAATCCAACTTCACTTACCAAAACTATTTGTTTGAAAGGTGATATAACCAGGAAAGTAAAACAGTTTCAAAAAGAGTTTAGAAAAATGTAGGGATGACAAATCCAAAAATAGCTATTAAAGGCACTGTGTTATAGGAAGACATCCCTCCACTGGGAGAAGTCCATTTTGGTCCTTCTCCTCAACTTAAAACAAGGCTTCCTGATGCAAAGAATTTCAAGAAAATGCCTTTATGGGAAACCCATTGGTACCAGTTAAGTAAAGGCAGTGGGAGATCAAGGGTAGGACCCTCCAGATGGAGAATGAGGTCTGGACATCAGGAAAAGGCACTTGGACCAAGATCTGTTGACTTCTTTCACTACTAACTAACAGGGCCAGATGCCTGCCTTATCTGCAGGCTCTGACTAATTTTGCATTTCTGAATTGTGTGGTGTTTGCATCCCTGCCAATGATCCACTAGTCCCATAAGTACATATGTGTGTATGCAGGCCTGTATGTGCATATTCATTCATCCAACAAAAATTTATTGAGGACCTTTTGAGTACCAGGCATTTTGCTAGGTGTTGGGGATACAGGTGGAAAAAAGAGAAGCACACCACTGCACTTACAGAGGTCACTCTCTAGTTGGGGAGATAGTAATCAAGCAAAGAATTAAATAACTAGAAATGTGTGACATGTGGGAAAGAAGTATGGTGTGGTGATCAAGAATGATAGCAGGGGTGATGCTGGGAGTGGGAATCCTCCAGATACTCTTTAAGAAAAGCCTTTCCAAGGTGACATTTAAACTAAGAATTGAAGGATGAGAAGAAACCAACCAAGGGGCCGTCCTCAGAGTGAAGGCCAGGTGAGGGGAACTCTGGAGCAGGGTGCTGGGAGCACACAGGAAGCCTGCTGTTCTGTTCCTGTTCTCTCTGCTCTGTTCTACCTTCGCAGGGCCCTTCTTTCCTTCCCCAACCTCCACCTGCCAGTCTCATCACAGCCCCTCCAGGTACCAGGTATCTCCTGCCCCCATCTTGAGCTGTTCACAGTTCTTTCTTGCCCATTCCTGTCTTCCTTCTCCTGCAGATCTCCTGGAATGAGGACGTTGACTTGTGGTGGCATGAACTCATGCAGGAGGCAGGGGATGAGTGTGAGCCTGAGTGGTGTGATGCTGAGGACCCGCTCTTCATCCTGTACACCAGTGGCTCCACAGGAAAACCCAAGGCAAGTGTGTGTGTGCACATGTGCACATGTGTGTATACTGTGTAAAGATGAGAAGTGAGTTTCTGAGGAAGCATTTAATGACATCAATTTTACTCTACAACTCTGAGTTTCGGAAATGTCACATTACCTTTTCTAAATCAAATTAAGAGGCTAGATTGTAAGGTCCAGGGTGAGATAATTTAAGTGAGGGCTTTCATATTGCCCGGAAAATGAGAAAAGTATCAGTCCATGTGGCTTATATCGTTGGTTTTTGCCCATGCCTACATGGCTTGGTTGAAGGAGAGCTCCATTGTCAACTCAAGGCCAAGGGTGGGCACAGGGATCCCTGCTGGGCTCCTAGACTACAGCTTTGAGAGTTCAACTCCTTCAACATGCCACACTTTAACTTCTAGTCCCTCTCAGGGCACAGTAGGAACCAGAAATACTTTAAAAAACTCTGACCGTTCCATAAATTTGAAAGATGTCACTCTGCCTTCCTCCTGCCCCATGCTTAAATTATTTTCTCCACATGCGTTGGAATATCTCTCAATGGGTTTTTAGAAACACAATTTTGGTCTCTCTTTCCTAGGGATGGAATATTGATGGAATAAGAAAAGATTGTCTTTTTTCCCCCACTCTCACTCTGTCAATGTGTAATTGAGTGTGTGTGTACAAATGCACAAGAGACACCATCTGTGAGTGTACTCAGTGTTAATGTAAGAGAGTAATGCAGATGGCTCATAAATACATCTTAGGGTGTGGGTGTGAATGATGGACTGACTTTACATGTGTGTGAGGTGTGATATGGGAACATGGAGAAAAGGAGATGGAAGAGAAATGGGTGGCGTGAAAGGAGTGCTGGTGGTCAGTGCGTGTGAGCTCAAGCCCTGTCCTGCGGCCTTCTTCTTCCCCCAGGGTGTGGTACACACAGTTGGAGGCTACATGCTCTATGTGGCCACAACCTTCAAATACGTGTTTGACTTCCATCCAGAGGACGTGTTCTGGTGCACAGCAGACATCGGCTGGATCACTGGCCATTCCTATGTCACCTATGGGCCACTGGCCAATGGTGCCACCAGTGTTTTGGTGAGAAGGGAGCTGGGGCCCATGGCTACCTAGCCTACTTAGGGGATGGACAAGGTGATCCAGGCTGACTGCCTCCCAAGGCCACTTGGTCTAGAGGCAGTAGGACTTAAACAGTTCTTGCACGGTCCTGAGGGGATTATCAATCCTGAGTGGGAAGTTCTTTTGACTTGTCTGGTAAGACAGTGAAGTCACAGGTTTGTCAGAAAGGGCAAATTACTGAGCCCGGGGGCATTGCAGGGGGATGGAGGGACTACTGGGAAGGATCATAAATGACCAGTCTTCACTGGGGTTAGTTTGAGGGTATCCCTACATACCCAGACGTGAGCCGCATGTGGAGCATTGTGGACAAGTACAAGGTGACCAAGTTCTACACAGCACCTACCGCTATCCGCCTGCTCATGAAGTTTGGAGATAAGCCTGTCACCAAGTGAGACCCCTTCCCCAACTGCTACCCCATGGGTGTCCCTTACAACAACTGGCCTTCGTGCAGTCGTTTCCATGCCACTGTTCCCAGTCTCTGGCCTGGAATGGGGGTGGGTAGGCAGAAGAGCCTGGGTATGTTTTCCTAATTCTTGTTTTCCTACTGCCCTGCCCAAGGCATAGTCGGGCATCCTTACAGGTGTTAGGCACAGTAGGTGAACCCATCAACCCCGAGGCCTGGCTGTGGTACCACCAGGTAGTAGGTGCTGCGCGCTGCCCCATTGTGGACACCTTCTGGCAGACAGAGACAGTGAGTAAGGGGCACAGAAGGTTGGGGCTCAGGGACAGTGTGGGAAGACTGACTCAAACCCCTGATCTCTGACTTCCACAGGGTGGCCATATGCTGACGCCTCTCCCTGGTGCAACACCCATGAAGCCTGGTTCTGCGGTGAGTAAGCCTCTCTTGGCTGGTCTGGGCCAGGCAGCAATAGAATCTTGGGGCATTTGGCCTAAGTAGAAGGTGGGGGACTGGACTGAGATGTGTGATGAATTTGGGGCTCTGCATCTCCTTGGGAGTGGTCAAGTTGAGTCAGAATTGCCTCATTTCTCTCCTTGGATCCTGTCTCCTGTTTGCTTCTAGACCTTCCCATTCTTTGGTGTAGCTCCTGCAATCCTGAATGAGTCTGGGGAAGAGTTGGAAGGTGAAGCTGAAGGCTATCTGGTGAGGCCCTGGCCCTTGGGGGACTTAGAAGAGTGGGGGGAAAGGGACCACTAAAGGATTCTGTACTTTGCTTTGGAGTTTAGAATCTAATCTCTCCTGGTAGCTGCTGTGACTAAAGTTCCATGGCTGAGGGTTTATCGTTTGCAGAGATCCTGCAGGGAATCGCTCTGGACATTTTGCCTGCCTCTCTGCATTTTGGCCCACGAGGCTCTCAAGGGCTCTGCTCAAAGATTCCTGATTGCACCTTTTTGAGTCTGGAAGACTTAGCCCCAGCCCTTCCTTTGACAAACATTCTAGTGTGAAAGGAAGCTTCCTAACATAGTGGGAAATCATATAAGTCTCCAGGGTCAACCTGCCTGGGTTCAAATCATGGCTCTGCCTCTTCTGTGACCCCAGATAAGTTACCTAACCCCTCTGAACCTAAATTTTCTCAATTTTAAAATAAGGTTATGATGGTACCTTTGTCTTCTCTGGTTGCTGGATTGATTAAATTAGATGATCCATGTGAAGTTTAGCACAGAACCTAACAGTGTTGCTTGTGTTAGCTGTTGTTGTGATTGTCATATTAGAACTGATACCATCGCTCCACTTTTACTACTCTACATCCAACTTAACTTTTACTAAGAACAAATCAGTAACAAGGGCAACATTTGAATCCAGCCAGGCCTTCTGCCTCTTAGCCATCATCTCATCCATCTGCCACAGCATCTATAGATTGGGGAAATAGTTTACTCATAAGTGGGTCCCACATTTTTATTCTGCTTTCTTTTGCATCAAACTGGACCTGTTTTCCTGAGGGGATTTTCCAAAAGGAGACTCAAACTTACTAAGCGCTTATCATCAACTTAACATTGTGCTAGGCATCTTCTTCTACCTGCTATCAGTTTAATCCTCAGATTATTTTCTCTGATGTACAGATGAGAATCCTGAAGCTCAGATAGGTAAAGTTACTGACCCAAGGTCACACAGTTACTAAGTGGCACCGTTGGGATTGATTCCAAGCCTGGATTATCTATCTCCAAAGCCTGTACTTTGTACTACTTCTCAGGAACGGCATTCAGGCCATTTCTTCTCAGATTTGGCAAAGATTTGATTATGTTTCAGTGAGACAGAGTAACAGATGTGACCACTGTGCCTTCCTCACCTTCCAGGTATTCAAGCAGCCCTGGCCAGGGATCATGCGTACAGTCTATGGGAATCACGAACGCTTTGAGACCACCTACTTTAAGAAGTTCCCTGGGTACTATGTGACAGGAGATGGTGAGCCTTGGCTATCCCCTTCCCACACTTCCTATCAAGACATGTACCTTCCCACACTTCCTATCCCCTTCCCACACTTCCTATGAAGACATGTACCTCCCATTTTCAGGAAGAATTGACTAAGGGTGAAGAAACACAGAAAGAGAAAAATGTGTCCTGTGTATCGGTGTCTAATATTGGGGCAGAGCTACGGAGGCTATAAGAGCAGGAATGAGTATTGCAGAGTGGGTCTCAGTGTGGTGCCATCTGAGATTTGATAGATGAGGAAAGAAGTTTTTGTTGTCACTGCTCCAGTGTTGAAAAAGATGGAGCATATGCCAGTATTATGTCATGTGTGTCCCCATTCCCGAAGGCTATGTTTGCCCATGTGTCCATTCACCATTCCATTAATTTACAAATATTTTTCGAGCATCTATTATGTCCAGGCACTGATCTAATCATGGGGGATATAACCGTGAATAAGGCAGGCAAGGTCTCTGCTCTCATGGGGTTTACTTTCTATTAAAGGAGTACAGTCAGTAAACTCAGCAAACAAGTAAATAAGCTTGTCTTAGTGATGAATGCTGTGAGGAAAAAATGCTCTAAATAAAGTAATAGGATAAAGAGTGTCTGAAGGCACGGCCATATATGGGATGATGAGAGAAGGCTTCTCTGAAGTGACATTTAACCACAGACCTGAAAGGTGAGAAGGAGACAGTCATGGGAAAATGTGGAGTGTGAGTGTTTTGAGTAGGCACATGCTTGAAGTATCTGAGGAACAGACTGAAGCCTGTGTGGCCAGAGTGTAGTGAGCAAAAGAAGAATGTTATATGAAGTTGGAGAGGGAGATGGTGTAAGGTCTTGTGGGCCCTGGTGAAGTTTGATTTTATCCAGTGCACAGTGGGAGGATTTTAGGGGTTTTGAGCAGAGAAGTGATGAGGACTTATTTACTGTTTAGAAAATAACTTTGCCTGCCCTGGCCAGTGTGGCTCAGTTGGTCGAGCATCGGCCTGTGAACTGAATGGTCACTGTTTCAACTCCTGGTTAGGGCACCTACCTGGGTTGCGGGTTCGGTCCTCCATTGGGACACATGCAAGAGGCAGCCAATCAATGTTTCTCTCTCACATCAATGTTTCTCTCCCTCTCTCACTCCCTCCCTTCCTCTCTAAAAAATAAACAAATATTTTTTAAAAAGAAAATAACTTTGCCTAATTTATGGAGAATAAACTTTTGGTGGGTGTATTAGTTATCCATTGTTGTGGAGCAAAATACCCCCAAACTTGGCAGCTTAAAACAACAAATATTATATTATCTCATACAGTTTCAGAGGATCAGCAACATAGAGTGGCTTAGCTGGTGGTTCTCATTCAGAGTCTCTGGAGGGTTGCAATCAAGCTGTTGTTTGGGGTTGCAGTCATCTGAAGGTTTGACTGAGTGTGGAAGACCCACTTCCAATCTCACTCATGTGGCTGTTGGTAGGAACCCTCAGTTCCTTGCCACTTGGGCCTCTCTACAGGGCTGCTCATGATGTGGCAGCTGGCTTCCCCCCGAGCAAATAATCTGAGATAATGCAACTAAGATAGAAGCCAGTGTCTTCTATATTCTAATCACAGAATGACAGCCCATCACTGCTGCCAGATTATATTGCTCACACAGACTAACTCTAGTACAATGAGAAAGGCCTACATTGGGGTATGAACACCAGGAGGTAGAGATCAGTGTGGCCATTTTGGAGCCTGGACACCACAGTGGGCAAGCATAGAAGTAGGAAGACTTGCCAGGAAGCCAGTGCAGTGGGTATGGTGGTCTGGTAATGTGGACTATGTATTATTCTATAGGGTTATTTATTACATTGTGCATTTTTTCCACTTCCCAGGCTGCCGGCGGGACAAGGATGGCTATTACTGGATCACTGGCAGGATCGATGACATGCTGAATGTATCTGGTGAGGGTCAGGGACCGTTTCCCTTCTCATTAGCCCTGCTCTCCCAGCAACTCCCAGCTAAAGCCTTTTCAGAGAGGCAGGATGTCCTTCGGCCAGACGATGTTTGGAGTGAAGCATCGAGTTCTGTACCCAGGTTTTGGAGGAGGAGTGATAAACACTGGAATGTGCATAGAGGGGAACTGGGATGGTGGGGAAACTGAAGCATGTCACATGAGGAATGAAAGAAGGGCCTTTCTAATTTGACCAGACCAGGACTGCCTTGTAGGCACAGACGGAGCAGGGGCTGAGGGCAGAGGCTGGCACCTTCTCACGGCACTTCCTTTCCCTTGACAAGGTCACCTGCTTAGCACCGCAGAGGTGGAGTCAGCACTTGTGGAACATCAGGCTGTCGCAGAGGCAGCAGTGGTCAGCCACCCTCATCCTGTGAAGGGCGAATGCCTCTACTGCTTTGTCACCCTGTGTGATGGCTATACTTTCAGCTCCACTCTCACTGAGGAACTCAAGAAGCAGAGTGAGGAGCCTCCCTGGGCAGGGAGGGACCGCAGGGTTTGTCCTGATGGCCCGGTTACCACTGCAGGTTGTTGGGGTGGGGCTGGAGCGAGCTGCCCCCTAAACCACAAACTGATCCCAGGGGGTTGATTGCTATCTTTCCATTCTGTCTCCATTAGTCTTTCCACTAGGATAATAATGGCTGACACGTATAGAATTCTTTCTCTGTGCCACCACTGGGCTAAGTGCTTTAAATGCATATAATCACCCCATAAATAAATCCTATTGTTACCCTCATTATAAAGATGAAGAAATCGAAGCTCAGAGAAGTAAAATCACTTGCCTAAGGCCACCCTGCTAGAAAAGTGGGATTTCAACTCTAGTGGGTTGATTCTAGAGCCTGAGTTCCATGAAGGTGCATTAAGATCAGTGAGATAGGCCCTGGCTGGGTAGCTCAGTTGGTTAGAACATCATCCTGATATGCCAAGGTTGCGGGTTCGATCCCTGGTCAAGGTGCATACAAGAATCAACCAATGAGTGCATAAATACGTGGAACAACAAATCGATGTTTCTCTTTCTCAAAAATCAATTTAAAAAAAGATAAGTGAGATAGTAAAGAGACGATGTTTCAAAAAGAGAGACAAGCAGTGAGCCTGAGAATGACTCTGTGGACAGGGCCTTGAAGAGGCAATAGGTGGGGAACAAAGGCATCTCTACTTTGGTTTTGGGGAGCCTGGCTAAAGGTTCTGAAGTAATGCTTAATGATTTGTTGGTTACAGTTAGAGAAAAGATTGGCCCCATTGCCACACCAGATTACATCCAGAATGCACCTGGCTTGCCTAAAACCCGCTCAGGTATGTTCAAAGGCTCAAGGATTGGGACTGGGATTGGCTAAGGCCCAGTGGTGATGGAGTGTGGGTGGATGAAAGCCTTCGGCAGGGCTGGAGCTGGTCAGTGCAGTCACCAGGTAACCAGAAGCCTCTGGTCCCCAGGGAAAATCATGAGACGGGTGCTTCGGAAGATCGCTCAGAATGACCACGACCTGGGGGACACATCTACTGTGGCTGACCCATCTGTCATCAGCCAGCTCTTCAGCCACCGTTGCCGGACCACCCAGTGAATATGACTGCCCTTTACCCAGGATTCCCCCCTGCTTGGCTTTCTAAAGTTTTGCCCACCCTCCCTGCCCCCATCCAAGAGTGCTGAGGGTCAGGGCTGACTCACACCACCTCCCTCAACCAGGTGTCCGGGACCGAGGACCAGCTTTACCCCTGGGTGGAGGCAACTTCCTGTGACTGCTAGGCAGATGGGACAGGATCCAGGTCAGCCTCAGGTCATTGTGCTTGCAAAGAACCCTTGGGGCCCAGAACAGGGAGCTGAAGGTCATGTTCCCAACCAAAATTCAGTGTTCAGGGGCCAAGTGAGGGCCTAGACTGAAGAAGCAGGGAGGCAGCTCTGTAATCCTATGTCATCTCTCTCAGGAAGCACCAGCACTTATCTTGGGCATGCACTTGCCCTTAGAAACGCCTGTTTGTGAGTCCTGGAACAATTATTATTATTTTTTAAACACTTTGCTTCTTCTGCTCTGGGTCTTTTGTGCCAGATGACAGTGATTGCCTGCACATTTGCTCCAGGGGCTGTGATGGCAGGCTCAGTTTCCAGATGGTTTTTAGATCATTTGCTTCTTTGGGGCCAGAGGAACTTTTGTCTTCTGTTCCCACCTTCATCCGAACACAGTCATGCCTATGACAGACACTCTCAAATGAAACTCTTTTCTTGCCTTGGTTGTGCTCAAGCCCTGTGGTTATTGGAATAAAGTCTGTGACCTCAAGAAGATGGTGACTTGTTTTCTTAGGTATCTTACAGGCTCTACACTTGTTAGCTGCTCCTATTTGCATGGGGATGGTAAGGGGAGTGGTTTTCCCCAGGAATACCCTAACATCCTCCTTCCAGAACTTTTGGTTAGGACAAACTAGACAGGGCTACACTCACAGGCCCTTTGACAAGCTATTGAGCTGAGCAGGAAAGCAACTGAAGCCAGTTCACGACTGTGATGCCCTCCCTCTGGCTCCTACTGGGGGCCCTCTCTCCTCCCTATGACCCCTTGAGAGCATTAGTGAGTCACTAAGGATTCTTCAGGTTCCCATTCATAGCGTCTGGAGCTAGGGAGACTCTGGTTAAAGCCAAGTCACTTCTCCTGCTCCAATCTACCTTCAGTGGGCTGACCCAGATTAAAGATCCTCCTTCCCCTAATTGTACAAACCAAGGAATCACAGAATCAGATATGTAGTTTTATTTAAGGCAGAGGTGGGGAAAGGCTATGCCCTTGCACCCCACTCTTCCTACCCCTAAGTCCTATGCCAAGTGAGACAGAGACCTGCTGAAAAGGCTGACGAGGGACTGAGGAGGGTGGCAGTGTTATGGACTCCTACCTTGGATCAGCTTCCTTTCAGCTATACCCATACCCTTAGGATTTAGGGGCTTCTAGATCTCACCTAAGGGAAACACAGCTTTTCTAGTCCTCAAATAGGAGGTACTCAGCATTCACCCTTCCATGAAGACCCTGGGGGTCTCTAGAAGAGAGGTAGGGGAAGAAAAGCACCTCTCAGGAGGACTAGGAGAGGAATGACAAATACAAGGGATAGAAGGTCTCTTCAGCAAAGTCTGGGCGGACCTGGCTGTGCCCTCACACAGGGTATGGGTTGTCCAGGACTGCCACTCCTGCTGCCACACCACCATCGGCATGTTCGATGGCCTTGGTTCGAAGCAGATGTCCCACGTGCTTGTTCATCACAAGTGTCTTTCCCTGCCTATAGAAATAGAAACAGGAGACATATAACTCGATCACCCAGACTTAGCCCTCAAACCCAGGACCTTCCCTGGTCCCAGCTGACCAGTACATGGATGACTAACTACACCCAAGAAAGTGTGAGGATGTTTGTTAGAATAGGACTTGGGTTTGCATCTTAGCTTGGAAATTACTAGCTCTGTGTCTTTGAGTAAGTTACTCAGCCTTTTTAAGTATCAGTCTCTTCCATTTTAAATACCTCTCACTTTGCAAGATGGTCATAAGGATTAAATAAAGCAGGAAAAGTACTTAGCATAATATGATTCTAGGCTCACATTTCATGTTCTATCGTTGTAAGTTTCCTTTTCTACTTCTCTTAAGATGTTTATGGTGGTGGGGAGGCTTTAGGGTGGTAAGGAAGGTTTGGGGTGTTGGGGAGGGGTTGGAAGAGGCAGGTAGAGATGATGCAAGTGGTTAGAGGGGGTTATAGACAGGGCAGGCTCTGGTGGGGAGCATGGTAGGATCTGGTATTCCCACCTTACCCTGAGTATTTTGAAGGAAGTGGTATAACGGACTAGGAACAGTTCCTTATAAATTCCCAAGTCTTCCTCTCTTCCTTATTCCTTAGTGTTCAAATCCAAACCCAGGAGCCACTCAGAATTTCAAAGCCGTTGAATATCCTCTACCTGGCCCATCCCACCTCTCCCCAGAATCCCCGGTAGCCTGGGAACTAGATCCGAACTCTCCTCTTCCCTGGAAAGTAGTATCCATCTTGATACTACTTAAAATTTCCTTTATAGCTTCAAAACACTTCTCATCTGGGCTTCATCTGATAGCCCTGTGAGGTGGGCAGGTCTTGGGTCCTTCGCTGATTTACTAGATAAGGAAATGTAGCTAGGGACTGGCAGAGCTGTTCCCTGTCCAGTGCTTCCCTCCAGACTTTCTTGGCTGGCCCTCTGGAATGCAGGAGCCCCTCCTGACCGGCTCACCTGACATAGACCCCGAAGATGCCCAGCTCTGAGATGCACTGGGACACTCGGGTAGGGCTTCCGGGCCGTAGTAGGCAATTTCCAAAAGGCTCAGGCTCAATCTTCTCCATGAGGATGTAGGAGGCTCTCTCCTCGCTGTCTTTGAGCCGCTCCAGGGCCTGCACCATCTCCTCCCCGTATAGGTTGTTACCTGCAATTCCACTGGCCAATCACACACTGGACTCTGTGCCCACCTTCTCCACTCCATGCTCCCACTTCTGGGGCCATGTGGGCAAGTCAGCAGCCTCAGTTCCTGACACTGGCTCAGAGAAGCCAGAGCAGGCCTGACTCCCGAGGAGGGAATGTTACCTTATCAGGGGAGCCATGACCCACAAAAGCGAACCAACCTTCCGCCACACCATCCTGCCCTGGTTCTCCCCCTACCTGCCTATGGCTATCACTTCTCAGCCTCTCTGACTGGCTCCTGCCCCTCTTAAATGTTGGGATTGCCAAGGAATTGGTCATCCACTCCTGTTCTCTCTTCCATGTACACACATTTTTCAGGAAGATCTCTTCCGAGTCTCTGTCTATATCCCATAACTTATTAACTCCCAAATCTTTACCTTGAGCTCCCTGCTCTAGACATCACATGGATATCCCATGGCTCCCCAAAACAAACGCAACATGTCCGAACAGAATTCATTACTTCTGCCTGAACTTGCCCATCTTAGACCTTCCTACTCCCAATCAGGCAAAAGGCATCCCTGAGTCATACTTAACTCCTCCCTCTCCATTACCTTACCCATTCAGACATGTCTCTTCAGTCCGTATTCCACACTGTCCCAGCCCAACCCAGGCCTCTACATTGCTCTTCTGTACAATGATACCAGCCTCCTCTGGTCTTTCTGCTACTAATGTTCCCCCTCATTCCAAGACATGCTCTACTATGGCTGAAACATGGATCCTGAGTCAATCATGTATCTCTTTCCTCCTTATAACTGTCTCTAATGACTTCCCACTACCCATAAGATAAAATCCAATTTCCTACATATAGTCAACATCTTTTATAATCAGGTCCCAAACCATCTTTTCCAGCCCAAATCCTTGCCTCCTCCCATTTCCCATGTTGTACTCCAGCCTCACTAGTAACTCACTAATCTCCAAACATACTACATTTTCATGGACCAGTGCTTTTGCTAAGGGTTGCTCCTTCTGTATGGTATGTTCTCTCTTTTCCTTCTGGGAAACTCCTACCTATCCCTTCAGACCAAGATCAAAAACCATTTCCTCTCAGTCTGTGAGGCTGAGAAATGATCCTTGCTCTCAAGAAGTTCAATCTAGGCAGGATATCCAAAGTCCAGACATGTCTTCATCCTACTTCCCCACAATCCACCCATAGGCACTGCAGACTAATCTTGTCCAAACCCTCAAATGGTGGGTAATCTGATTCTCTGTGGTCCACAGCACTGGATCACAGAGTCTTCTGGGTCACTGTCCAAGGTGAAGGCCTGTGTCAGCTCTGTTTCAGCTCTCAGAGCCTAGGACTAGGCCAATAGCAAGTGCCGGTCAGCACTGGTGACAGCCTGCTAGCCCCTTTTCACTGAGCAGCCCTGCAAAGGGGGGTCCACCTACCTCCACCTTCTCTCTGGGGCTTTAGCACAAACCGGCTAGGAGCAGCAAGGGCCTCAGCAATGGCCTGGTCCCCTTCTTCACCCTGGCAGGAGGGAAAAAGCAGTCATCTGCAGTTTTAGGCCAAAGAGGCAGGAGCTGATGTCCTGCTGACTGTGCAGAGTGGCATCAGGAGAACAGCAACTGGGAGAAGATACATAAGCCCCTTTAGGCTGGGTGCTACTATATGGATGTAACCCCTCTGCCACCAAAAGACCCCCCCCAGCAGCAAGTACAGGAAAACAAGTTTTTCTGGCAACAATTCAGGGGTCTGTGGCAGAAGGCCTGGAAAGCAGGTACAGATATTCCCTAACTCTTGCTGTCTGCCTCAGTCTCTCTCTCTGGTTGCCATCCCCATCTCTGCCTTTGCTGAGAGAGTTTACAGTGGATTCCCACCCTCCTCCCCAGGACTCTAGGGGTTCTCACAGGGCATCACTGACCCAAGTCCAGCCCAGTACCAGCTCCAGCCTCACCAACACATTGGGCTCTGGGTCCCTGCCACCTAGGAGGTCTGTGGTGGGGGAAACGAGCTGCCCACCCACCATGTCTAGTGAGTAGAGGCCAGCAAAAGTGGCACGGAGGCGGGCCACAGCCTCAGGCTGGCCAGGGAGCAACACCTCCAGCACGCCCATTCTGCTCAGCTCCTGCTGCACCTTCTTAGTTCCAGCCAACTGGGTGGCAATATCTGGGCACTTGACAGCACATGACCTCTCCAGCAGGAGGCGTGCTTCCCAGTTCTGCAGAGAGAAAATGAGGAATTTTACTTTATATCACATTAGCTGTCCAGCAGGTGCCTGGTATTGTGTTTTCTGTGCTTACATTCTTGTCTCCCAGGGTCATTGCAACATCCTTGTGAGGCAACATCCTTGTGAGGTAAGTGTGGCCCCTCCCAATCTGCAGGATTCTCACCCTCAGGGAGCTCACAGTCTAGCTCAATGATACATAACTATAATTAAAAGGGAAAATGACAAAAGGTCTAAGGGTGCAGAAGTATTGATGAAGAAGTCTGAAAGGGATGGGACACTTGTTTCCCGCTGCACTCCAAATAAAATCCAAACTTTCCTTCTTGACCTCATTCTATGCCAACACTGCTCTACTCCCACATCCTAGCCACACAGTCCTGCCAATCCTCAAACACGCAAACATCATTCCTGCCTAAGGGCCTTTGCATTCTCTTCCTTTTGACTTGTCCAAAGGGTGGTTGGATCCTTCTTATCCTTAAGTGTTGCCTCAAAGTCATCTTCTCAAATTACTGTGTTTAATGTGGGTTTCCCCATAATTCTCTATCTTTTCACCCTGTCGTTTCAGAGAGTTTCCCCCAACTAGAAAACATTTTTTCTATTTTTGTTTTCTTTTTGATGTTCATCTGCCTGACCAGACTGTGAGCTCCATAAGGACCAGACCTTTGTTGTCTGTCTTTGTTTCCTGTTATATCCCCAGTGTCTAACACAGTGCCTGGCACTTTGTAAGTTCTTAATAAACATTTGTTATTGTTGTTTAATAATGTGAAATCTGGTAGAGCCAGACAGGTGAGACTCAATAGGGAAGAAGTATAGTAAGTGTTCACTTAACATTGTTGATAGATTCTTGGAAACTATGACTAAGCAAAACAATGTATAACGAAACCAATTTTAGCACAGGCTAATTGATATAAAGAAGAGTTAAGTTCCTATGGCATATTTATGGTCATGAAAACATCACCAAACTTCTAAATAAAGACTCAAACATTTCTAATACTAAACACTGAAATAAATATGAGTTACACATAAAGTTAAGAAAGATTAGCTCTGGCTGGTGTAGCTCAGTGGATTGAGCACCAGCCTGCGAACCAAGGGGTCACCGGTTCGATTCCCAGTCAGGGCACATTCCTGGGTTGCAGGCCAGGTCCCCTGTGGGGGGCAAGCAAGAGGCAATCACACAATGTTGTTTCTCTCCCTCTCTTTCTCCTTTCCTTCTCTCTCTAAAAAAAGTAAATAAATAAAATCTTTAAAAAAAATTGATAAAAATAAGTAAGATAATGACTTCCCAACTGACTTAGTCCAGTCCAGGTTGCAGGTGGAGGAGCCTATCCCAATAGCCCAGGGTGCCAGGCTGGAACCAATCCTGGACAGGATACCCTTCCATTACAAGGCACACTCACACACACCCCCACTCTCACTCAGACTGGGACAATTTAGACACGCCAGTTCACCTATTGTGCACATCTCTGGGTTGTAGGAGGAAACGGAAGTACGAGGAGAAAACCCATGCAGAAATGGGAAGAGCATGCAAACTCCAGAGACAGTGCCCCAAGCTGGGAATAAATTTTTTTTCTCATCAACATTATAATGAAATGACATTATTCTGTACTCAGGTTAACAGAATGATAATAAGCAAAAGCCTAAAGGTGGGTAATCATGGGATAAAAGGTCTGGTGTGCCAGGAGTTTAAGGTGTGAGAGGCAGAGAAAAGCAGAGGGTCATGCCTCCCTGCTCCAGTCTCCATTCTCAGACATTAGCGAGACAGTCTGTCCTTGATGCCAGACAACATCAAACTGACCACAGCAGGATCAAGGCTATGGTCTGAGGAACAATGCCCCTGCCTCCCCATCCCACCACAACCCTTGCGCATGCTGTCCTTCCTTTGATATAATCATCTACCTGCAGTACTTTTGGCTGGTCTTCACCAATAACCCAGGCACCTAACTACTAGGCCGGTATTCCAGGCAGAGTTACAGGTGCCCAGACATCAGAAATAAGCCCAGATAAGTACCCTTAGGTTAGAGTGGAAAAAGCAAAATTCAGAGACGAGCAGGAAGCTGCTCGGGGTCAACATAGCAATTCACTAAGCTTTGTGGATTTATCTCCATGTTCTAAACCTGGTCTGAGCTTCTCAGTGCCCTTAAAATATCCTCCTTATGCACTAATTCCCTTCCTTATTAGCCCGACTTTTTTCTTTTTAAAGTTTTATTTGGTTCCTTCCCCCAAACCTCCTGTCCTGGAACCTGGATCCATTTTCCAAGTAGACAGCTTTTCTCTTCTCTAGTCAGTGAGTTCCCACCACTGCTAACCACTTTCTAGAAGCATAGACCTTTTGTAGAGCTGTTCCCTATCCAGCTGGGCCTTAGGAAGAATCCTGTATTCAAAGAACAATAGATGTAGAAGAAGCTTCTTCAATTTTCTAGTGTAGTTCCCTCAGCTTATAGAAACTGAGCCCAGAAAGGTCAGGAATCTACCCATGGGCACACAGAGGCAGAGCCAAAGGCTCATAACCCCCAATGGTATTTCCTAGCTAACTTCTTCCTTTACCTTCTCCCAACTGAAAGCAAGGCTTTTTATTTTTTAGCCTCTCCAAGCTGTAGATT
>PVJD01005027.1:0-13823 GCA_004026545.1 Mormoops blainvillei
ACAGAGAAATTAATGTTCCTGGGGTTTCGCCCCTAGTTAAGGGATGGAGGTGGGATTCAAATGCAGGCAGTCCATTTCTAGGGCACAACATTGAACCGTTTGCCAGTAGCAGTAACACTTTTTGTTGGGCCATGAATATGCTCTCTTAGTTTGAAATTTCTCTTTTGCATGTTTTGCCTCCCTGTATAAACCTTAAGGATCATTAAGTCAAGAATCTGTTTCCCCTCTCACATTTGGGTTTTTAACACCCTGGCATTATGCCCAGTCCATGCTTATTAAATATCCTAAGTTAGACATTAGTGTGCATTCTGTGTTCAGACTTGGTCTTAGGTTACATCCTTCCTCAGGAAGCTATATTAGGGCTCATTTAATTGCAAGACAAAGAAACTGTAGCAGAACTCTGTCGTTTTTTGGTAGTTGAGTACCCAAGGCCTTTCTACTTGGAAAAACTCTTATGAGATGCCAGGTTTTGGGGAGATTGTGTTGTGCTGCCATCCTTGGCTGCCCCAGAAGGGAGTTTTCTTCCTCCTCCACCCTTTGCAGCCAGAACACTGGCCCGTGGCCTTAGGCTTGACCTTTCAGCTCTCCCTGGGGGCTGTAAGTCTGGAGCAAAAGACGGAAAGGGGAACAGATTGTCAAGATTCATTAAATGCACCTGCAGGGTCTAGCAGTACCTCGTAGTAGTGGCGGAGGTGTTCTGGCCAGACCATCCTCTTAAAAGACAGCTGTGGGACCACTGGACACTCCAGTGTTCCTGTTCATCTTCTCAGATGGGTTCTATAGCTCTTACTGATTCACTGAACCCTTGACATATTTCCTTATTTTTTCTTCTTAAGATAAGAAGTCAGTTTTTGTTGCCTGCAATCAAGAAGTCCCACCAATACCTTCAATCGAGTTGACTTCGGGGAAGGCAAATTTCTTACAGACACACAGCGGTGTCTCATGAAACTCCCTTCAGACAGAACTTCCCTGAACAGCCTGCTCAGGGTGGGGCAGAAGTAGGTTCGCACTTGTAAGGATGTGGAACAGAATTTATTCTCGTATTAGTATTTATTAATTATTGGATTATTTTCCACATGAAGAACTGTAAACCTACTTTTGTCCCTACCCCGTATAAAATAGTTCCCATTTCCCTTATCACTCACCATCTACTTTTCTTGCTTAATTTTTCCACATAGCAAAATGGCTTTCTAAATATCAGCCACTATGTTTTTCCCCCCACAGATCCTATAGTTTCTATACATTGTGTAGAACATTTTGATTCTGCATTCCCCAAAATCATGATAACAGAAGAATAGGGTTCCAAAGTTAACCATGTCCTTTTATGATTGAACTTTACTTATCCACCAACTGGTCTGAGTTAAGTACATGACAAACATGATATCACCGTGAATTTCTGTAATATTTATCACCTGTATCATGTTTAGTAATATCTATATTTCTCTTTAATTAGTTTCCTTGTTTGACTTGTTTTCCCAACCTCTCTGTAAAATCATCATACCTGGGCCTGTTTCACGCTTGCCATGTGTTCTCCCAGGCACTAGGGATAAAGCTGGCCAGCTGGCGCTCCATAAAGACTTGTTGACGACAGGATTGAATGGATGAAGTTATTTGTATGAGAACTGAGAGACCGTGTGCTCCGTTACCATCAGCCACAAGAGCAGGGAGGCAGGAAATGAGAGTGTAGAATCTTGTGGAATCTGAGAGAGATGGTTGACAGGCTGTGGGTGGGAATAGATGGATCTGACAGGCACTAGTGTTTCAAGGCTGCATCTATCTGTTCTGCTAAAGAATTGATCTGAGTAGTGTACAGTGGGGGATGTACTGGAATGTGTGAATTTTATAGGACATGTTAGTGGAACTAAGACAGACAAAGCCCTTGGTATTGTAAGAATTAAATGCAATAAAGTTGGGTAATGCTTAGACCAAAATATTTTATACTGATACAACTCTACACTATATAACACCTTTTTTCTTAATTCTGAGCGTCATACATCTTGACTGACTGGATCTTATAATCTATTTGAGAAAAAATACGTAGAAAAATACCTATACATCTTTTATCAAATGGGTAAAATAAGACATAGTCAAAGAGACTGGCTGAATCCTTGGGATTTATCAAATACAGTTATTAAAACTTGAATCAATTTTATCTAATTTAGAATATTTGGAGGTTGTTTTTCCTAAAAGATTTATTTATTTATTCTTAGAGAGAGGGGAAGGGAGGGAGAAAGAGAGGGAGAGAAACATCAATGTGTGGTCGCCTCTTGTGTGCCCCCCTACTTCAGTACTTCAGTCCTGAACAGTGTCATGTCCTGGTCCACAAATAAGAATACGAGTAGGTATTCATATTCTAATTTCTTTTCCCATTCAGTTTCTAACATTTTTCCTCAGAGACAAACACGATTAACCTCTAGAACGGCCTGTTTCTTGTTAGCAGGATATTACTAGCCTTGTCTTTTAGTGACTACCTTCTCCCCTATTACGCTGCTGACAAGGCATTTTCCTATCTGGTGCCTGGTATTAGTTGGCTATGGTTTTTATCTTTGGTTCCAGGAAGGAATGGTTTCAACTCTGATTAAATTTATTTGAGCAGCTGATTACATTCTTTTGATTCTAGGTCTGTCTTTGACAGATACGTGGGAGGAGTATGGCAATACATCCCACTACATCTAAGAAAATGATTTCTAAGTTGTAAAGTACAGTGGATTATATTGCCAAACTCTACCAGAGTCAAACAGCATTTATTAAATATGTAGGGTGTCCAGAGATTTGTGTATGATGTCAGTAGGAGGGTTACCGAATGTCTTCTACCAGTATCTGGAACTCGTGAATAGTAGTGTTTACGATCTGATATATGAGATTGGTTTAACATAAGTCAATATTAGATAATGAAAGAGTCTCGTAGACAAATACATAACCATCTCTTTATCTTAAAACTTTGCGTGGCTCCTCAAATTAAGTAAAAGTTCCTTTGTTTGGCATTTAAGGCCCTTGCTCTGTCCCACCTATTTTTTTTCATGTATCTCTATGGGAGCATTGCCCAATAGAAATGTAATGCAAGCCACATATGCAATTAAAAAAAGGTAAATTCATTTTAATAATGTATTTTATTTAACCAAATATATCAAATTATTATCATGTTAAATATAATCATTATTTTAAAACTACTAGAAATAGTTTAGATTTGTTTTTACACTAATCTTCAAAACTTGGCGTGTATGTTACACTAACAGCATATCTCAATTCCTACTAACCACGCTGCAAGTTATCAAAAGCCACATGTGGCCAGTGCCTACTGCGTTAGACAGTGCAGGTAATCTGCACCCAAGTTTTCTCATGTTGTGTGTGCTTGATTGGTATTGTCTCTTTTCCTTTGTGCCCTGTAACCATGCAGGCTTTGCCGGTTCAGATAGAAGTGTTTTTTTCTCTCCATTTGGCAGATAATCACATTCTGCTGTGGCTGTTCATATATTTATTTTCTTCCCCCAACCCCTATTACAGGGCCTATCTCATGATTTTACTTGCCTCAGTGCCTTTACTGCTTTAATGTGGTCAAAGTGAGAACCACTAACCTTCCCCGAGGGCTTGCCATGTGCCAAGCACTATGTGATGTGCTTTATACACTATTTTCTTTCTCATGACATCCTGACAGTTACTCTTATTTCTGCCATTTTACAAATGGGGAAACTGAAGCTTGGAGAAGTTAGGGAGCTCGCCCAAGGTCGTATAGCTATAGAGCCTAGAATTGAAAGAATGCAACCTGACTTATGCTCTTTTATTTTTAAATTGGGAAATATAACACATACATGGGAAAATGTATAAACAATGAATATACAGTCCTGAGAATTACTGTAGAGTCCATAATAGCATCACCACTACCCTTATCAAGAAACAAAGGATTCGTAGGATTCCAACCTGCTGCTCCTTCCGTCTCAACCCCCTGCCCTTCTTATAAGTAGCCATTAACCTCCTTTCTATGGTAACTTTCCTTTCTTGTTTTAACACCTAAGTATGCATTCCTTATTCATGTTTTTGAACTTTATAAAAATGGAACATGATATTTTTAAGATTCCTCTATGTTGTCATCTAGTTTGTTCATTTTGTTATATTCCATTATACAACTATATCATAATTTAGCCAGTTTGTTGTTGATAGAGTACATTGGGTTGTTGATGATTTTTAGCTATAACAACAGTGCTGCTGTTAACATTCTTGTGCATATATGAGCATGACTTTCTTAGGGCATATACTTGGAAATCACATGCTGGATCGTTTACTGGCCTTTGTTCAACTTTAGTAGTTAAGGCCAACCAACTTTCCAAACTGCTTTATTAATTTACTCTTCCTATAGTAATGTGAAAATTTCCATTACTCCACTCTTAGTAAATACTTGTAATTGTCAGTCTCTTTTATTTTAGCCATTCTTTTGGGTGTGATATTCTTACTATCATTTTAATTTACTGGTTTTCATATGAGGTTGATACTTTTTCACAGGCTTACTGGTTATTTGGATTTCTTCCTTAATGATGTGGCTGTTCAAATCTTTTTCTTACATTTGTAGTTCTTTACATATTGTGGATACAAGATGATTCTTGGTAACACATGCTGTACATTGTTTTTCATTTTTATTGAGATATAATTGACATAGAGCTCTGTATAAGTTTATGGTGTATGGCATAAAGCTGTAAATTTGTTATTCGACTTTGAGGCTTGCTTTTTAACTCTTTTAATGGTGTCCTTTGATAAAACTAAGTCTTAAATTTAATGTAGCCATATTTTATCAGTGTTTCTATTATATAGTGTTTCTGGATTCATTTAAAAGTCTGTCCCCTATTCTTGTGTCCTAGCACCAGGCATTGCTTTGCATCCCCACCACGACAACATAAATCAAATTTCCATGAATGGGTGAGACTTTCCAGGCTCTTTATTGTGTTCCATTGGTATATTTGTCTATCCTTGATTTAATAACACACTGCCTTAATTTTTAGGGCTTTATAATAAAGATTGATATCTGGTAGCACAAGTCTTCCTCCTCCTCTTTCATTCTTTTATTACTCTTCCTCATGGATGGTTTTGTCTGCTCTTCCATACAATTTTAAATTGGCTTGTTAATTTTTTCCATCACACGCAGACAAACCTATTGAGATTTTATCTGGAATTGCACTGGATCTACGGATGAATTTGGGGAAACTTCACATCTTTCAGTGTTGAATCTTCCAGTCTGTGAACCTGTTATCTTTTATTTGTTCAGGTCTTTTCAACGTTTTAAAAAATATTTTCATCTCCATACAGATCTTGCATTTCTTTGATTTATACCTAGGTATTTGATATTTGTTTTAAGCTATTATAAGTGGTATCCTGTAAAAATTGGTATCTTTTTCTCCTGGAATATAGAAATAACTGATTTTAAAATATGATTATTAACTTTGTTAAATCCTGTAATTGTAACACTTTATCTGTAGATTCTTTCAAATTTGCAACATACGTAATTATATCCTCTGTGAAGAATAACAATTTTGGTTTTTCCTAGTCCATCTTTTCTTATCTTACTCCACTGGTTTAGGACATTCAGGATCAATAACGGACATTCTAGCCTATAGCACATTTTTAATCACAAAGTCCTTTTGCCTCAAGCCAAGAGCTTTGGAATTGTTGGTTCCCTGCTTGGAGGGTCAGGAGTAGAGTAAGACGCCCACACTCCTCTATCAGCGCCGGCAGCCAATAAGGCAGACAGATCACCTCTGATAAACTCCTCTTCCAATCCGGAAGAAGAAGCGGGCCTCCCCTCTGGTTGCCGCGCAACGGCGTCGTCCTACCCTGAAGTAGGTGCCCGCGGGCTTGAAGCACGTGCCGCCTCTTCCGCATTCTGGGACTACAACTCCTACAATGCCGTGCGCTGCGGCCGAGTCGTCTCCGAAGTGGGGGAAGGGCCCGGCGGAGCTGGGAGGCGGAGCGGAAGCGGAGTATGAGCGGCGAGAGGAGTAGAATCTCCACCAGCTGGAAACCGACCTCGTCCCTGATTCCCAGTCGCGTCCTTTCTCCATCCCAACCTAGAAGCTGCTTCGCCAGCGCGGGACGCCGCTGACGCCCTCTAATCGGCTTTCGCTGCGCGGCCCCAAAGCCCCTTGGCGGCGGCGACGGTGACGAGAACCCCACAGACAAGGTAATGGGGAGGAGGCAGGAGGGAAGCGGGGGCTGGGGACGTCCCAGCCTTCCCGCCGGAGACACTCGCGGAACCCCTCCGGCCGGCGGCCATCCCTCCTTCGTTGCGCCCCGCCCCCCCGCCGCACCGGGGCTGCTGCCGCTGGGCGTCCGCAGAGATCCGCGACTTGGGGACCGGCCGCCCAGCGGCTCTTTGTCCCTGTCCCTCTGGGTTTGAGCGCCGGGCCAGTGGGCTCCAAGCGGAGGACTGAATGTGGCCGTGGCTGCGTGATTAGAGCGGGCGGGCGGGTCCCGGGGCAGCCGGCGCGGGACCCAGGGACCAGAGCTGCAGGGATGGAGTGCGGCTGCTGCAGCCGCACTCACTTCTTTTTCTGTTTTTGACAGCTCAGCCTTGTTCTACTTTGTGGCGGTGAGAAACGTCCAAACCTGTAAGAATTTTTATGAGTTTATTTGAACCAAACTGACGGTAATTGTGGGGAAGCCAAATCTCAAGGGATTGAGAAAATGCTCCAGGAAATGGCAGTTTTACCACTTATTTTATACATCAGAATCATAGGGGAAGACATGAGGGGGTTACATGAAATCCGTTGGTATGGATTAGGAAGGTGGGAGAAGGCAAAGAGGGGAAATCTCTTAAGATTGGATAAAATGGTTAGAAATATACTTCATACTTCTTTAAATTTTATTTATTTATTTATTTTTTAAGAGCGAGGAAGAGAGAAACATCTATGGGTTGTTCCCTTATTTATGCATTCATTGGTTGATTCTTGTATGTTCCCTGACCAGGAATCGAACCTCCAACCTTGGTGTATTGGGATGATGCTCTAACCACCTGAGCCACCCGGCCAGGACAGACACATGCTTATTTTATATTAGTGGGTGTAGTGTAGTTAACAGTTTACAACACGATAACAACAATGAGGGGTTCTGTGCTCTGTGCTGTGGTGCAGTAATTGTGCCTTGAGGGGCCTGGAAAAAGGAAATTATCCTGACATTTCAAAGGTATGTTGTCATAGATGCAAAAAGACAATAGACAGGCTTAGTTAAGGTAAGGCCCTTTGCCAGGGAAGATACCAACAGGACTACCCACCATGACTCACTTTTAGTTAGGAAGTTTTAATTTCAGACCATCTTATGTGGTTACTTTAGGTCCCCGAATTTGTAAGGCTTGCCTCCCCAGAGTTTGGCAGGTTTACTTATGTGGCCCTTCCTTTTTGTCAATAATGTTGGGAGAGTCAAATGCCCCCTTTTTACTTCCTTTTCAAAACTCAGCTCCTGGGTGACTGGTAGGTATGAACTCAGCGGTGTTAAGTGTGGCTCAGATAGCCTGGGTTCTTTCCAATCTGATCAAGTCACTGCCTGGCTTTGTGACCTAGGTTAATTAAAGGCTATAAACCTAAGTTTTCTTATCAATGAAATGGAGAAAAAAATATACACCTTTAAATCGTTAGAATAAGGAGTATGTTTACATTACCGCTAATTCTTTATTTGATGACAACTCTTTTGCATGTGATACTTTCATTAGCCATACTGAAATAGCCCCAGGGTTTGTGAATTTTGTGTTTCTTTCTGTAGTCATCATCACCCTGGGTTGTGTGTTCTTCACTTTATGCCTTGTTCACCTTAAACCTAAGCAAAGAATTTTTTAAAAATGCAATCTTCTTAATTTCTGCTGTTTTAAGATGTTCTTAAGAAATTGATGACTCTGCAGGATTTACTCACCTCGCTCCCCCCAGCTTTGTCCTTTGCAGGATCCTTAGAGGAGCTTAAGTGTTTGGCAGAGTAAGCACCTAAGTGTTCTGCCGTCCTGGCATGGGGCTTCACCATCTTTATAACCATGTATTGACTTTTTTATACCTCTTTCTACCCTTTCCCACTGGTTAGTAATTTCCTCCCTTTGGGATTGGTGTTTCCAAGTCGTAGTTTTTGTTCTCAGGATATGTTGTTGAATGTATTATAATAAATTTTATAAGGAAATGACTTGAAACATTTTATTTTAGCACCTCTTAGTTTCAAGTGTTCTTGCATTGTTTTCTGTTGAATTTCACTGACATGGGTGATGAATTTTTCTTCAAAGAACTTGTTATGGTCCTTAGTTAAAAATTTTTTTCATTTAAAATGTCTATTTTGTACTATTTTGAATCCAAACACTACTGTGCAGTATGTGAAATAACATGTCCTGAGTGATGCTGTGTTTGAATGTAGTTATAGTGAGGAAAAGCCAGTGGGGCCTGATAAATTTTGTGTGTAATACTTTTAGTGGCAGATGTATTTAAGAATTAATTTTTTTCAGAAGAAAAGGAGAACTCTAATGAATGTATTTCATAAGGATAACAGAGAGTCAGAGAATAAATAAGTGGAAACCTTATGTAAACTGCGGGAGATGGCATATGCACGTGAAGATTTCTGATTCATTTAAAAACGTGTGGCAAAAATACTTGTTTTGAAAAAAAGGTTTCTATGTTGGTGTTATTTAGTACAATAGAGGACAGTGGGTAATGACTATGGAAACAGAAGACCTTGATTGTTGTCCCAGCTCTGTCACTGTCTGTGTGACCTCAGGTTCCTTTGTGGTCTGCAATTTCCTCCTCTCTAAAATAGTGAATTGGCCTGATTCCAAGGACCCTTCTACTTCAGACTTTCAATGATAAGGATTATTAGACATTCTTTTTAGTGTGGGAAAAAATGGATGTAAACCCTTTTAGTTACTTATTTGTGTCTTAGTGTGTATTTCCACCTTGAGGAAGGAGATGCATGTGAAAGATCTAGAAAGGTGCCACAAACAGGAATCTCTGCTGCCCAGTTCATCTTTCTCTTTCATGAGCTGCATATGCTTCATCTGCATTGTTGACATGCTTAGTTCTCTTCTTCCCTGCTATTATCTGTCTTTTTTCTTTTATTATAGCCCCTGTTTACCTATTATACCTGTTTCTTTATAACGCTGGTTTGTCAATCCCCTAATCCAATTTCATTGTTTTTGTGAATTCTTTCCCTTTTTGCTCCTACTTTCAACATCCTGGTTTTCTTAGGGGCCTCTTTTTGTCCAAGGCCTCAGGCAAAGGAGCCCAGTGCTAGTTAGCTGTAGAAGAGGATGTGGGCTCAAAACACCGTTGGCTGATGCTGTGACCGAAATATCTAGTACTGCATAAAATATTTTATTTTATTTTTAAAAAGATTTTATTTATTTACTTTTAGAGGAGAAGGGAGGGAGAAAGAGAGAGAGAGAGACATTGATGTGCAACAGACACATCAGTTGGTTGCCCCTTGCATGCTCCCAACCAGGTACCGACCTGCAACCCAGGCATGTGCCCCAACAGGGAATCAAACTGGCGACCTCTTGGTTTGCAGGCTGCCACTCAATCCACTGAGCCACTCCAGCCAGGGCTAGTACTGCATAATATATTTTAGATTAAACTTTTAGTATGGCATAATGATTATTTCCCTTTTACCTTAACATTTTCTATTCTTAACCCTGATTTACATTATCCATTTTTTTTCTACCTTTGTACTCTTCGGTGCTGTAGTCTTCTCTTCCCTGTCCCAAATATGCCATCTAAAAATGATCTAGTATCTTTAGATATGATATTTCTGTACCTCAGCTGGAATTTAAGTGTAGTTTTGCCCAAGACCATTCACATTTTAAATCTTACACATAATTAGTGAATGGCTGTGTCCTATGTTAATTTTTTCCCTTCAGATATTGGCCTTAGGCAATATTATATAGAGAAAGTATTTTAGGAATGGGCCTTTTCCCCTGAAATTACATTCCAAAGTCAGATCTGTGGAGGACTTGTTACTGAGTCTTTTTTTGGAGAGAATTCTCTGAACCTCTGAGCTCTGGTGAACATACTGTATCTTTTTGCTAATAAATAGCTGCCTTTCTAGCTGTAAATTCCTTAGGAGACTAATAGGCAGTGATTCCTGTAGTACCTTTGGCTGAGTGACAGTGAGAGAGAGAGTGAGAGAGAGAGGGAGAGAGCTGGATCCTTTGCCTTACAGATCTTTAAAGGCAGGAGTTTTAGGGGAGGATCAATAGAATATTCATCAACTTTCCAGGTGTGTCATTTCAGGGTCATGGTCTCTACTGATTGTGCAGCACCAGGGCAGGGGGTCATTGGTCACTGCAGCTGATCCTGACATAGCTGGTTTTGCTGCTTTTCTGGGTCTGGAGCTGAAACACAATTGAGGCCTAGATGTTGTCTAGTTTGACCAAAACTCTGTCTCTGTGGTAAACAGACCCAAAGCTTTGTTCCTAAGATTATTCCATGCGGTCAGAACCTCATTGTCCTGAGGGCTTAGTGCATAAGGGAGTGGACATGCAAAGGCTTGTATGGGAGTCACGTGAGGCCATTTTCCAGCCCTCTTGTTCATCCACTAAGTGGGTCTTCCACATGACTAGCCACATGCCAGGGGAGGAGAAGTCAGGGGTGGGTCTGAACCTTGTGTCCAGTGATGTGAAAGGTCAGGGGGTCTGAAAACGCTAGATCAGCAATATGCTAGGGGAGGAAATGTCCCCCTGTGGGCTGAGTCCCACCTTACAGTTGTCTGTTGCTAAGCTCCTAGGGCTTTCAGCCCTGGTTTTCTTCGGTACCTGACCTTTCGTTCCTGCTCTGCTCATGTCTGTCTAACTGCCTATGTAAGTGGAATCATAGAATATTTGTCCTTTTGTGTCTGGCTTACTTAATTTAACTTAGTGTAATGTCTTCAAGATTCATCATTGTTGTAGCTCGTATCAGAATTTTATTCCATTTAAGGCTGAATAATAACCCATTATATGTATATAGCACATTTCATTTATCTGTTCATCTGTTGATGGACACTTGGGTTGTTTTCACCTTTGGCTAGTAAGAACAATGCTGTAATGACCATGGGTATACAGGTACCTCTTTTGAGTCCCTGCTTTCAATTCTTTTGTGATTATATCCAGAAGTGGAATTGCTGGATCATATGATAATTCTGTGGTTAATTTTGAGAAACTGCCATACTGTTTTTCACAGGGGCTGCACCATTTTACATTTCCACCAGCAGTGTACTAGAGTTTCAGTTTTTCCATATCCACACTGACACATGTTTTTTTGATAATAGCTTTTGGGTGAGGAACAAACTTTCCTTTACCTTCAAGGTTCTTCTGGCTGGTCTAATACTCAACTATCTGAGACAGACTAGCAGATTTAACCCATAAATCTATAACGGAATCCCACATACAAGAGAGAGTCAGAGACCCCACATGCAGGTGAGGTTCATAACTAGAAATGGAACATGGGTATATAAGATATCCTGAGCTGGGGATGAGGTAAGGTGCATTGGGGGCTTTAATGGGTCATTGCAGGATGTTAATAAGAGCAGATGCTTAGTAAATAGAAGTTTGTCCTGCTTTATAGATAATCTCTTATTCTGAGTAAGGCCCAGAATAAGGTTCAAGTTTTTCTAGGTAGTTAAAGGAAGGGGCAAAAGTTTCTCTTGAGCCTCAAGCTAAAATTGCCCTTAGCTCAGAACAATCTGTACAGGGTGTGTCCAGAAGGTATCCAGCCATGTAAGAAGGAAAATAGAGACATTTATTGAAGAAGATACAAGGTTTAAGAAACATTGTACATAGGACAATGACACGTCAGTCCCCTTTGGTAGGTATCTTGGGTAGGTATCTTTCACACAGTTCTCCCAGTCTACCCATTGTATTTTCCTGGATCCCATTGATGGTCTGAAAACTCTTCCCTTTCAAAGGTGGTTTTAGTTTTGGGAAAAGCCAGAAGTCACAGGGTGCCAAATCTGGGCTGTGGGGGGTGCTGAGTCACCTGGGTGATTTGATGTTTTGCCAAAAAACTCTGTACCAGACATGATGCATGAGTGGGCACATTGTTGTGATGAAGCTGCCAATCACCAGTTGCCCATAGTTGCTGCCTTTGTTTGTTTTTTTAAAAGATTTTATTTATTTTTAGAGAGAGGGGAAGGGAGTGAGAAAGGGAGAGAAACATCAATGTGTGAGAGATACATGGATTGGTTGTCTCTCACATGCCTGCAACTGGGGACCTGGCCCGCAACCCAGGCATGTGCCCTTACTGGGAATTGAACTGATGACCTTTTGGTTTGCAGGCCGGCACTCAATCCACTGAGCCATACCAGCCAGGGATGGCTGCAGCCTTCTGAATCATCCGAATAGTTTCTGCGGAGGAGTGTTCAAGCTTAACACAGAATTTAATGCAGATCCATTGCTCTACTCAGTCATTTTGAATATGACAGCCACACAGTACACATGCTCACTCAACAGCCTCTGCTGCCCCCACTGACTAGTACAGTGAAGTCATCGTTGTTCATGTATGTGCATTCCAGTTCACTCTCCTTGGCGCCAGGTTACATTGATGTGGTGCAGACCATTCTCATTATATTAACAATGCTTGAACTTTGATCTCCAGACAGACCTCGTATACTGCAGAGGCACTTGGGGTGACTTATTCTGAACCCCCACAAGCTATTAGAAAAAAACTTTTCTCCCTACTTTCTTAGGTTCAGTGCCTGGTTCCCCAAATTAAACTGACAAAAGACAGATTAACTGAAAAAAAAAAGGTTTATTTCATATGCAAATAGAGAACATCACAGAAGTGCAAACTCTTAAGCAGTTAGGCTAGAGACCTTATATACCATTTAAACAAAGAATTGTCGAGATGTGACAAGACAAAGGAAAAGGAATTTGAGTTCCTGGAGGCAGTAAATTGAGGGAAGGTAAATATAAGAGGGAAACCAATGGAAAATAAAGATTGTTTTATTTAGGCGTGTTGGTATGGATCCTCCTTGTCTCCTGTGATAAGAATGTTTTCTCTTAACTCATAGGAAATTCAGGGCTTACTTTTAGGTTAAAAGGGGGAAGGGCAGGGAGCCATTCCTTCATCTACTATTTATCATTATCCTCAGCTCAAAATAATTTTTATACCAAAGTGGCGTATTTTGGGGTGTCATACTCTGATGCCCTTCATAGTCATCTGAATGGATGTGAAGTGCTGTTTCATTATGGTTTTTATTTGTATTTCCCTAATGATTAGTGATGTGAGCATCTTTTCATGTGTTTACTAGTAATTTGCATGTCTCCTTTGGAGAAATGTTCAAATTTTAACTATTCAGACGATGACTTTTGTTTTTGAAAGAACATTTTAGCTGCAGTGAGGACAATGGCTTGTAGTGGGGCTGGAGAGAAATCTGGGAAACCACTTACGAAGCAGCTGTAGGAACCCTTGTGGAGATGATGGTACTTGGACCATAGCCTGTTACCCTTCAGCTCTAGTACTCTCCAAGATACTTTAAGTGTCTCTCTTCCCCATAATTCAACCTTTGGGCCACATGGACTGTCATTCCTTTTGTAAATTCTGAAGTTGGGTGAGAACTTTCCTCTGGGAAACATAAAAATATTCAGGAATCTATTTAGGTCAAAATTAATAATGATGAAGTTTTAATAATAAAAATGATTTATTTTTTGCCTTTAAAAACTTTCCAGTTGTTATGACAGATTTGAAGTTGTATTTTTTAAGTGATCAGTAAATAATATAGTGGCCTATAAGTTAGGATTAAAAAAGTTTAGATTGTAGACTATTTTGGTGGAGGAAGTGTTACGGAAAAATGAAACGACCAGACACTGAGGGGTTAGGAGAACGATCTTTACTTACGTGCAT